>OU964984.1:4195327-4232827 GCA_918808275.2 Dolichovespula sylvestris | reverse complement strand
TTTTACGCATATGAATTCTTACGCTCTTACGCACATATACGCGTATATGTATGCAAAATATACATACATACATACATACATACATATATATATATATATAGATATACGAAGTAGGAAAAGAGAGGAGCGTGTACGTAGAAGAACGGAGTGGTGGCAAACGAATTCGCTTCTCGAATCGAGCTCGAGAGAACTCTAAAGTACACTTCCGTTCTCGATTCTCTCGCCCATTAGAAAAGAGTAAGCGAGATAGAGAGATGTACAGAGAGAGAGAGAGAGAGAGAGAGAGAGAGAGAGAGAGAGAGAGAGAGAGAGAGAGAGAGAGAGAGAGAGAGAGAGAGAGAGAGAGAGAGAGAGAAAGAGAAATAGATAGATAGATAGATAGAGAGGTACGGAGAGTTAGAAAGAGAGATATATATAGAAAGAAAAAGAGAGACAGTGATAGATATAGATACACATATATATATATATAGAGATAGAGAGAGAGAGAGAGAGAGAGAGAGAGAGAGAGAGGTAGAGAAGCGTGGCGTAGGATTGCGTTCTATGCAGTTTAGCTTAGCTTAGCTGGGTTAGCTCTCTAACCTGGCTACTATACGCGATAGTAAAGTGGTAGTATGGTTTACAAAGTTCGCATCCTACGATGGAATGCCTTGCCACGGTCTAACGTTCCACCGGAAATTCCCGTACTCTTTTTCCCTGAACCCCCACTCCGTCTTTTTCTTTATTTCTTTCTTTCTTTTCTCTCTCTCTCTCTCTCTCTCTCTCTCTCGTCTGTTCTTTTCTCTTCTACCCATCATGTTAGCGAGCTTTGAACTCAAGGTGATGAGAGAGAGAAGAAATATTATGCCTCCGGACGTGTACGATAATCTTTGCGTTCCGAATCTCCCCTTCTTCTCTCTCTTTTTTCCAAGATCTCTCTCTCTCTCTCTCTCTCTCTCTCTGTTTTTCCCTGTACTATCCATCTACGTATTTCTCTATCCTCTTTTCGTTGACTCACCTTGACTTACACGTTTAACCTTGTTTGAAATTTATTAACGATAAACATTAAAGGTTCTTCATACAAGGACTACTACTACGTCGAATTATACTCGAGATTGTTATATTTTCTTTCTTTCTTTATTTTCATCATCATTTTTTTTTTTTCCTTTTCGTTTCGTTCTCCTTTCGTTCTCCTTTCAGACGAAATTCTCTCGTCGTATCTACCGGCAGGAGGAATCTATTACGACGAGATTTTATAAAAGGCTTTTTAATAATCATCTTCTCTCCCGATCGACGATTCGTTCGTAACTATATTTCATTGATTTAAAATATTAAAGGAGGATAAAGTGTATACGGGGATTGTTTAATAAGAAATTATGAAAATTCAACGTACCACATCGATATTACAAATGGACATCGTAAGTTTCATTTCGTACCTCTTAAAATGACGTATTACACTAGCCTGATCCATGATACTTTTTTCTTGTAACTCATTTCACGCGCACATATTTATGTATATATATATATATATATATTTTTTTCTTCTATCGCTGTTCTTCTTAACAAACGAGACACGCTTATAGAGTCCCAATAATTTCTAATCGATATAATAGATATAATTAAACATACGACTACGCATATCGATCGATCGATTTTTGAAGCTTTCGTTGTATGTTCGAAAGGGACGAGGCTCGTAATATAATGTCAGAGAAAACTGGAACGGAGTTAAAAAGTCAAAAGACGATGAAAAGGGAGATAGAAAGAGAGAAAGAGTACTTCGCGCGAAGAAGAGATCGAAAGATAGTTGGATAGAGAGATGGAGATAGAAGAGGTCGGAGGTGACTAAGAAAAGGTTAGAGAAAAAGACTAAGAGAGTAAGAGAGAGAGAGAGAGATAGAAGTGGATGACATTTGTCTGCTGCTAATATTATTTTTAAAGTTCCCAAAGCCGCGCTTTATATTTGGATCGTGGTTGTCTTTTTCAATCGAAGGTATGTCTTTGCACGTCGATGAAATCTTTATGAGCGATCCATCTAGGTGGTATCCTAAATGCATAACCCTGTTACCAATCGACCTTTATTTTCCTTTCTTTTTTCTTTCTTTTTTACCTTTTTTTTTTCTTTTTCTTAACGATCGAAAATATCATAAACTCGACCAATAAGAAATACGAAATATCATTACTACCGGACTTCTACATATATACATACATACATACATACATACATGCATATATTCTACTGACATATTTTTACGACATATATAATGTCCTTTTAAAATCAGAGTATAGAACGGATTTGACGCGTAAGAGTTTAGCACGTATATAAGTTTACTTTCGATAGTAAACTTAGGCTGGTGAGGGGTCCCCCGGGGGGGTATTGCGACAGCGTATATACTCTTTTGATTCTTACGACGACAATATTCTTAAATTTAATTTTTATATGTTCGATATTTTTAACAGATTTTTTTCCCCTCTCTCTCTTTTATTTTTTTTTTTTTTTTTTTTTTTTTTTTGTAATTCCATCGTCGTTATACGATAAATTTCATACTCGATTAATATATTTCATACGCGTTCGAAATTTTAATCGCGTAGGCGAAAACAAATAATATAAAATAAAATAGAATAAAATACGATATGCATTACGTACATACTCAATGTATTTACGTGTATGTATGTTTAATATGTGTGTATGTATGTGTGTTAGTTCGGATAGATCGAAGAAGCCGGTCAAGCCGGTGTTTATATATATATCTCTCTCTCTCTATCTTTTTGAGAGACTCACAGAAAAGAAGTCGGGGTATCCTCGTTCAAGGAGTTACGGTAATCAGCTGATTATGACAGCGCGTGCGAGTTCCGTAAATGTTATATATGGGGAATAGTCGATGTAGAGGGAAGTAGTAAAGTGTAGCGTAGTTGGTAGAGTCACTCATCATCGTGTTACTTGCTCGTATTCGTAGAGATATACGCCACATACCTCATACCGGGTGTCTCCTTTGAGTTTTATCAAATAAGAACAATCATCGTCATCATTATTATTTTATTATTAAAGAAATAAGTGATCCCAGGTAAAGTTAATATAGCTCATATCTTATGGATAAGCAGAATATTAAATTGTTAATAATATCTATACACACACACACACACATATATATATATATATATATATCGTACGTATACGACGCGTATGGTTATATATCGGGCGTCGTCTTTATTGCGGATGATTCACTGTTAGAAATAAATCAGAACGTATCGTTCGGGAGTAATCGATATATTTACCTGCTAATATCAATGCTACATGCGCGATCGTTATTAACCGGTGTCTCATTTAAGATGCGATTTCAATCGAAAGCATTATTAAAACAAACAAATATCCATCGGGTAATATATGCTCAACTAGTTATCTACAAGCTTTTTTTTTTAATTTTTTAATTGGATAAAATACATATTATAGTTCGTGGAAATAAAATTGTTTAAAGAGAAAGAGAGAGAGAGAGAGAGAGAAAAGAAAAAGAATTTGTAACGGGATATACCTAAATCATATCTTTCAATATCATACTCTTACTTCTTGGTATATATTTATGATACCCGGGGCGTGCTTATATACTGTATGGTAGGAGAAATAGAAGGAGGACCGCAGTGTATCATTTGAGATGGGATAGAAATTTTATTAAAAAAAAAAAAAGAAGAAAGAAAGAAAGAAAGAAAAAATACCGACAAAAAATCTCTATATATCCGAAACAGCATACATGCACGTATAGACGCAACGCACATGTGCGTATATATATATATATATAAATACGTGTGCATCGTCGTCGTATATCAAAGATGAACACGTGTACGCATCGATACTCGCGATTCGATTTCGTAGAAGGCAAAATACCATAGAAAAAAGAAAGACTGGGGTATCGAAAGAGAGAGAGAGAGAGAGAGAGAGAGAGAGAGAGAGAGAGAGGCAGAGATAGACTGCCAGAGACAGACAGACAGACAGACAGACAGACAGACATGGAGAATGGGGAAAAAGGGAGGAAAGAGGGATCGGTAGGAGAGATATAAGAGAGAAAAAGGGAGCGAGAGAGCAAGAGTGAGAGAGACAGACAGACGGATAGAGAGAGAGAAAGAAAGAAAGAGAGAGAGAGAGAGAGAGAGAGAGAGAGGAATAGGTGAGAGAGGAGAGACGAGGGTGCAGAAGTGGCGAACGATCGAGGGTGGGAGATTTTTACAAAAAAAGTCAGGCACAGAGAGAGCGGCCCCTTTCGCCGAGCGCTGGTCGTGGCGTCGTCGTCGTCGTCGTCGGCGGCGTCGGTGGCGGAGGCGGTGGAGGTGGCGGAGGTGGCGGAGGTGGCGGAGGTGGCGGCGGTGGCGGCGGACAGGCAGCAACGGCAGCAGTGGCAGCAACTGTGAGGGGTCGGGGGCTCGAAAGAGAGAGAGAGAGAGAGAGAGAGAACGTACGGGAAAGAAAGATAGAGGAGGATGAGGTGGAAGAGGAGGAGGAGGAGGAGGTGACGGGGAGGAGGAAGGAGGGCGGACGACCTCGGCGATGATACGACAAAAAATCAGATGCACGGCCATTGGCTGTTCTCAATTCGAATTATTGGCTTCCCCGGTCGCCGTTCGTCAGAGCCTCCCCGACCTCCTCGATATTCATTCTCTCTCTCTCTCTCTCTCTCTCTCTCTCTCTCTCATTCTCTCTCTTTCTCTCTCATTCTCTCTCTTTTTCTCTTTCTCACTTTTTCTCTCTGGTTTCTCCTACTCTTTACTCCCCCCGTCCGCTCGTCCGCCCGATCCCTCCCTCCCTATACCTACCTACCTCCTCCGTCTCGGTCTCCTTCGGCTCGTCGTAGTCCTCCTCCTCCTCCTCCTCCTCCTCCACCTCCTCCACCACCTCCGACGAGTCTCCTCTTCCTCCGAAGCTTTTCTACTCTCTTCCTCTCTCTCTCTCTCTCTCTCTCTTTCTCTTTCTCTCTCTCTTTTGCAACGCGTCTCGTTCTCTTCCTCTCTTTCTCTTTCTCTTTTTCTCTCTATCCCCTTCAGGAGCGGCGGGCGCCGGCGAGAAGGGCCGAAAAAACTTGGAAAAAAAAATCCAATTTCGTTGCTATGGTGACCGGCGTGCGTTGACTTTGATAAAGATCCCCCGAACGAGCCACCTCCGCTTCTCTCTCTCTCTCTCTCTCTCTCTCTCTCTCTCTCTCTCTCTCCCCCTCACCCTCTCTCTCATTCTCTTTTTCCATCTCGCTTCCTATTTCTCCCGCGCTCTTCCCTTGCCCATCCTTCTTCCTGCGTTTCGTATTTTTTTTTTTGCCTCCCCCCCACCTCTCCCTTTTCCCTCTTTCCCTTTCTTCTTTTATTTTATTTGTAATTATTATTACTATTATTAATATTAATATTAATATTATTTATTATTATTGTTATTATTATTATTATTATTATTTTCTTGATCATCATTATTACAATCGGTCGTCATCGTCATCGTCATCATCATCACCATCATCATTATTATTATTGTAATTACTATTACTCTAGTATTGTCGATTTGTATATTTTTTATATCGAATTGCTTTCGTCCTTTTCGCTGACCGTCACCTCGGGGTGCAAAGTAGGGTGGGTGGGTGGGTGGGAGAGACTGGCCAAGAGGACGCATATATACGATCACGACGCACTCTCTCTCTCTCTCTCTCTCTTCAGATTGTCCGATCCCGTGCGCGCACACACGCACGTACGTTTCTTTCGTCGTTCGTCCGTGGTATCGTCCGTCCAACCACCCGAAGCCCCACCTCCACGGGCATCGTCTCCGTCGCCGTCGTAGTTGCGACCACCGTCGTCGGTACTACGTACGTCCTACCCTCCTCTCTCCCACCCTCTCAACCTCCACCGTCGGCTCTCGTTCTCCCGACTTTTTTCTCCCCTACCTACCCTCTTCCTCCCCCGTTTATTCTCTTTTCCGTTCGTTAGGAAAAAGTGTAGGAACGAGGATCGCGAGAAAAAACGAGATGGATGGACGGACGGACGGATGGATGGATGGATGGATGAACGAATGGATGAATGGATGATTGGATGATTGGATGGATGGATGAATGGATGGATGGCAAAGGCGGTTGCTGTAGTTCGCGTGCTCTCGTCTGACCCATATCAACGGGGGTTAGTTAGAAAGGGTGGTTCAACGATAAGGGGTACGGATTAGGACTAGGACAACGACGACAACGACGACGACGACGATGAAGACGAAGACGAAGACGAAGACGAAGACGACGTTGATTAGCAAATACCGCCAACGATGATCTATTCCCGTGCACTTCTCTATAACTACCTTCACCCTCGATTTCTCTCTCTCTCTCTCTCTCTCTCTCACTCTTTTCTCTATTTCTGTCTCTCTTTCTCTCGTACACCTCGCTGACGGAGTGCTTCGTTTGTTTCGAGCATCGAGTATTGGAAAAAATTTTATTTACACGACAAAAAACATTATCGGTCGGTCGGTCGGTGGCGGGTGGCGGGTGGCGGACGGTGGATGAGGAGAAAGAGGTGGTGGTGGAGGAGGAGGAGGAGGAGGAGGATGAGGAGGATGAGGAGGATGAGGAGGACGGTCGGCCTGGGACCCACCCGTCTTTGTCGTCTCCCGTTCGATCTCCTCTCCACCTCTCCTCCTCTCCTCCTCTTCCCTGTAGCCCAGAGCTGCCCCCGTCCCTCCCTCCCTCCTATATCCCCCTTTAAGCCCCGCTATACTCCCCCGTTCGTTATATTTTCTTTTTCTTTCTCTGCCGGCCTTTTCATTCGTCGAGATAAATGGAAAAGAGAGGGGACGAGACTTGGAAGCCGCGTGGGGGAGAGGAGGAGGAGGAGGAGGAGGAGGAGGAGGAAGAGGTAGAAGAGCAGGAGGAGGAGGAGGAGGAGGAGGAGGAGGAGGAGGAGGAGGAGGAGGTGGTGGGTATGAGCCGGGGGCCGGCTGGGCTCTCTGCCTCTGTCGCGGGGTAGAAAGGAGCGAGTCGGCAGGGTGGGGTGTGTGTGTGTGTGTGGGGAACAGAAGGTACGCAGACTTTTGAAAAATGCAATTTAGGAGCGACAATGTGTTAGACGAAGTCCTGGATATCTCCGTTCCACCGAAAAACATCGACGGGGGGAATGAAATTGGAAGGAGGAGGTGGTGGTGGTGGAGAGGAGGTAGAGGTGACGCGCGCGAGGGTCGAGAAAGTGAAGGAGAGAGTAGTTGATCCATAACAGCGAAGTAACACGTTTGTCAGAGAAAGATAGATATACATAATATGTACTTGTACGGAAAGTGAGTGAGAGAGAGAGAGAGAGAGAGAGGAACGATAGCGAATGATTGAGAGAGTAAGAGATAGACGAATGGATAGATAGGAAAGGATAGACATCGTAAGTCCTCTTCGAACTTACTCACGTAGGACGATTTCGTTCCTACGTTCTCGAAAACCTCGTCCCTGTCCCTCTTTCGCCACCCACTTGGATCTCACCGGCCTCTCCTCTTCTTCCTCCTCCTCCTCCTCCTCCTCCTCCTCTTCTTCTACCTCCTACCTCCCCTTTCTCACCCCCCAGAGGAAACCTTCCCACTGTGTAGGCGGGTGTGATTTTTATTTTGAAAAACTTTTTTAATAAAAAAGTTAGCCGCTTTGCCTCTCCCTCTCCTCTTCCACTTCCTCTTCCTCTTCCTACTTCTCCTCCTCCTACTTCCCTTTAACCTCCTCCGACGTTCTCCTCCCGGTGTTATACACCGTGCAGGTGTGTAGCATGTATAGAAAGACGAGAGAGAGAGAGAGAGAGAGAGAGAGAGAGTAGTCTGGGTTTTCTAGAGGTACGCGCGTATTAAAAGTTTCACGTAGCTCGCGATATTTCATAACTTTTCTGTATATTTCGAAAAACGTAGAACCTCCACCCACACCCCTCCACGGTCCCTGTCCTCTTTTGGTCTCCCTCCTCCTCCTCCTCCTCCTCCTCCTCCTTCTCCTCAGACTACCGCTCGTTGTGTCTCGTACGGTCCACCTAAAGGACGACGACGACGACGACGAGACAACTATGTGGTGGTAGAACGTCGTAGGAAAGATTTAAAATTATCTTTAGTCGCGTGCAATGTCTTAGACATTTTTCTTCTCGAACGTTATCGCGAATAACCACGTCTCTCTCTCTCTCTCTCTCTCTCTCTCTCTCTCTCTCTCTCTCTCTCTCTCGGGCGCATTTAAATACAAGTAACTTGGTCGCTGTCTTATCTTTATGATCGATCTTGTCGTTACTCATTTCCTTGTGATTTGTTTCTATCCTTTTTTCTCTATTTTCTTTTTGCTAATTAGATTCAGATATTCGTCGGTTTCGTTACGAATCGATTCACGCGGAGAACAGCAGCCATTTTTTGTTTCAATCTATATATATATATATATATATATATATATATATATATATATATATATATATATATATGTATATGTATGTATGTATCTCTCTTTCTATATACAATTCTCAAATATTTGTACTCGCCGTCTATTTTTTTAATTAAAAAAAAAGAAAAAAAAAAAAAAAGAAAAAAGGATAAAGAAAGAAGTAAACTATTAATCAACCTATTTATAATCCATTCTCTCTCTCTCCTTTCTCTCTCTCTCTCTCTATCTTTGTCATTCTTCAAATATTTTAACAAAATTATTTCGTTTCTTTACTTTTCTTATTTTAATAATTCACGACGAATCATCGTCGGAATATTTTCTCTCAAATTCTCGAAGAAATACAATTTACTTACACGCGTATGCGCCCGTTCGGTAGAGAGAACCACCGAGCAGATAGAAAGAAAAAAAAACAAAAAAACAAAAAAAGAAAAATAGGAAAAAGAAAAACTATCTCTTTTTTTCGTACCCTCCGAATATCATCGTCTCGTCGAAGTCGAAGTCGAAGTCGAAGTCGCGAGTTGCGCTCTCTCTCTCTCTCTCTTGTCAATATTTCTTCCTTTTTTTTTCTTCTTTTCATTTCTATCTTTCCTCCTTCACGTCCCTCCTCCGTCACTGTATCACCCTCCCCTCTCTCTGACTCCCCATCCCCTTCATCTACTCGTCCCACCCTTCACACCCTTCGCCCTTCACCTCCCCTCGTCCCTTTCTCCTACTGCGTCCAAGAGTCTTCAATTCGAGCTCGTCCGTCCAGACCTCCTCCTCCTCCTCCTCCTCCTCCTCCTCCTCCTCTTGTTGCTTATATATATATATATATATATATATATATATATATATATATATATATGTTTGTGTATGTGAGCGCGCGTGTGCATAGGGGGTGGGAAGGAGGTAGAGGGATATATGTGTAGGTTTAGATCCTCCCAAAGAGAGGATCTTCTTCTTCTTCTTCTTCTTCTTCTTCTTCTAGAGAAACCCCGTGTCTTCCTCACGATTTTGTTGTTTCTTTATTTTTTCTCTCTTTCTCTCTTTTACAGACTCAGATTCTACACAGTGTACACACACACACACACACACACACACACACACACACACACACACACACACACAGATATATATATATATGTATTTATCTCGAAGAACGACGAGACAGGCGCGTTTTTCGAGTCTACCTGTGCCTACTTTGCTGTTCTCGTTTTGCTCCCGAGACCTCTCTCTCTTTCTCTCTCTCTCTTTCTATTTCTCTTTCTATTTCTCTTTCTTTCTTTCTTCCTTTCTTTCTTGGTTGCTTGCTTGCTTGCTTGCTTGCTTGCTTCCTTCCTTCCTCCTTCCCCTTTTTATAATTCCCTCGTGGAATCAACGGGAATGGATACACGCAAGTAAGTCCGCGTCCCTTCTGTGTCTGCTTGGAAAATTTTGCAGACGATAGGGAGGAGGAGGAGGAGGAGGAGGAGGAGGAGGAGGAGGAAGGTGGAAGACCTCGCGAGGTCTCTCTCTCTCTCTCTCTCTCTCTCTCTCTCTTTCACCTTCTATCGAAGGAAGCTTCATAGTTTTCTATACCTTCCTCGAATAAGGGAACGTACGAGAAGGTGGGAACTTTGACCCTTTTTAACATTTATATATATATATATATATATATATATATATAACATACATACATTGACTATCTTCTAATTCCAGGTACGAAATATTTGTTTCATTCCTTTCTTACTTTTTTTATTTTTCTTTTCTTTTTTTGTTTATGACATAGTTTAGGAATATTATTAACGCGACGATCGCGGTGAAAGTTTATAGTAAACGTTTAGTTTGTTGGTTTGATAATGTCTTTTTCTTTTTCTTTTTTTCCCTCTTTTTTTTTTTTTTTTTTTTTCTTTCTTTTAATTCTTTATCCAAAATTACGATACATACGTGCACACGTACAGGCATGGGATGATATGTCTCTCTCTCTCTCTCTCTCTACGTAATCGATCGATTGGGAAACTTGTACTATTTATCACGAAGTCTAATTAGATTCCTCTCACGCCATTGTCATCGTCGTTGCATCATTGCATCTTCGTTGGTGCATCTTCGCTTGGTCGCAATCGTTCGAAAGAACGAACGAAGGAACGAACGAGATGTTAGGTGGATCAGTTCGTTGCATTCGTGCATCCTCTGCAAGTATTTTCTCCTCGTCTCTGGGTTGCGTCTCTTTCTCTGCGTGCGCGTGTATGCGTGCGTGCGTGCGTGTGCGTGTGCGTGTGCGTGCGTGCGTGCGTGTGCGTGTGCGTGTGCGTGCGTGTGCGCGCGTGTGCGTTTAGGATGAAATTCAAATTCCTTTTCTCGAAAGTCGCGGAGGATGATCGCGAACAAAGCCAGTCGACCCTCTTCTTCTCTTCACCTTCGACTTTCCCCTACTCTTTCTTTCTTCGTAAGAGAGAGATAGATAGATAGAGAGAGAGAGAGAGAGAGAGAGAGAGAAACGAAGAATTCGCAAAAAGGGTGGAATGCAGGGAGCACCCATACGTCATTCTGTCCGTTCGAACGATGCGGAACGATTCTCACTTTTCTCTCTCTCTCTCTCTCTCTCTCTCTCTTTCTCTTTCTTTTTTGTCCGTTTCTGTCTCTCTCTCTCTCTCTCTCTCTCTCTCTCTCTCTCTCTCTCTCTCTCTTCTTTTTTGTCTGTCTCCGTCCCTCTCCCTCTTTCTCCATATCTCTGTCCGTCTGTCCGTCCGTTCGTCTCTCTCTCTCTCTCTCTCTCTCTCTTGAACCTCCCTTTAAATGGCAACTTTGCAAGTTTGCAATTTTGCAACTTAGAAAAGTCATATACTTGCAATTAAATATCTGCATATTGTAAGTTATAATTCATTTTACGGTCACGCAAACACGTCATTTTTTAGAGTTCTCCTGTCCAAAGTAACTCGTCTCTCTACTTCTTCGTCTTCTTCTTCTTCTTCTTATTCTTATTCTTATTCTTCTTCTTCGTCCTCTCGTTCGATCTTTCTATTTTTATCTTTTTAATTAATTTTTAATTAATTTTTTTTTTGTCAGTAATATCATAAATATACATATACATTCATACGTATAGACAGTGCTGCAATATACTGTAATTATTGCAAGTATTACTTACGTTGGTATAACTGTTTTCTTCTTTTTTTATTTTTTTTTTTTTTTTTTTTGTTATTGCATTAATATATTTATCACTCGTAACTAATTAATATAATTATCTCTCGTACTAATTAATATTGCCGGATTATCTCGCAAACGATACGCGGTAGGAATTTTGTTTATTAGACACGATTTTGATTGCATATTATCGCAGGCGTGTATAAATATGCAAAAAAAAAAAAAAAAAGAAAAAAGAAAAAAAAAGTTAGAAAAGAAATGCGTGCATTTGCTTTCTAACCGACTCGGAGCCGTGCGAATTTTTCTTATTAAACTTTCTTGCAATTTCGATCGGTCGCGAGATATTTGCTCGGACATTTATCAACGGACACTTTGTATATACGATGTATTTTATATATATATATATATATGTATAATTATATCGCACTAATTGTTAGACTTGCACTATTATTACTTATTTGGTCGTGTTAACGAAAAAAAAGGGGAAAAAAAAAAAGATTAAAATTACTTTATTAAAATTACTAATAGGAACGTTACTTACACTATCCGCTGTAATTATAATGTAGCATTGCCGTAGAACTTTCACGTCGTTAAAATATTTTTCCTTTCTTTGTTTATTTCTTATTAGATCTTATTACTTTATAAAAATGTTTTTATAATGTCAATATTCGACACAAAAAAAAAAAAATAAAACAAAGTAAAAACGAAAATAATCGTTAATCAGTTTGTTCGTTTTTATTCGTTTTCGATATTTTCTGACAATTTACGTACGCTTATGCTCATTCAAAAATCGATAATGTAATATTTCTAATACAACACATTTCTGGTATATTTGTTCTATAATTTTTCGAATTACTTTGAAAACGAACATTTCCTATATACATTCACACACATATATATATACGTGTGTGTGTGTGTGTATATTTATGTAGTATTGCACGCTCGAATGAGAATGTACGATCCTAATCGCGTGCAAATACCAATTATACGAGTCTCTTACGTCGATATATAAGAGCATCGATATGACTGTATACATACATACATACATACATACATATATACATATGAACATACGTATATATATTTTGCACGTGAGAAAAAAATCACAATTTAACGAAGCAGGAAATAATTAATCCCGACTACAAAAACATGCGTATAAGTCAATTTTCAATTTGATATATGTATAATATATATATATTTTTTTTTTTACGAGTTAAAAATTTATCGAACCAGTTCGAGCTATAGTATCTAAATTTTCATTTAATATGAAAAATCAGTTTTAATATTTTAATGCGTTAGTGTATCGAGTGCCAAACGAGAAGGAACGCGCGATGAACATAAGAAGAGAGAAAAAATTATCGAGGTGGAACGATCAAACGATCAAACATCCCTTTCCCTCTCTTTTTCTATTTATCTATCTCTATCTCTATCTCTATCTCTATCTCTATCTCTATCTTTATGTATAGATTATATTCTATCAAATAGAATGAAGTTACAAGCAAAAACTTTACATCACGTGCACGTGTGCATACAATACACACACACAGACACACAGACACACGTATACATAAGCGGGTATACATATGCAAATACAAACACGAATATAAATCGTGAACATATAAACGGGGATAAGATCAGCAGGAAGTAGAGTGGGAGAGAACTAAAAACTCTCTCTCTCTCTCTCTTTTCTTTTCTTTTCTTTTCTTTATCCACCTATCTATCTATCTATCTATCTATCTATCTATCTATCTATCTATCTATCTATCTATCTATCCATCTGTCTATCCATCCGTCTGTCTTATTCTCTCTTACTGCAGTGTGCGATGAATTAGATAGTGCATTAAATGCAAATGAGAGCAAACTAAAAAGAGAATTGGTTAGAAAGTGAGAGGGATGATATAGATGAACGAACGAGCCCGCTAGCGAGCGAGTAAGTGAGAAAAAGAAAAAAGAAAGAGAGAGAGAGAGAGAGAGAGAGAAGGAAATAGAGAGAAGAAATGAGTGTAATATCCTTACTCGAATCGTCGTTAACGCGATATAATGCAAGTAGAAGCAAACGCACGAGCATCGGTCGGTCTGTCGGTCTGTCGGTCTCCCGTCGTTCATCTTTTCTGTCTCTTTCTATTTTATCGTAGGTACACCCAGACACGACGAAAAGAGCGATAGAGACTGATAGAGAGAGAGAGAGAGAGAGAGAGAGAGAGAGAGAGAGAGAGAGGGTGAACGTTGTATGGAGGTGCTCGGCAAATGACAGCGGAAGGGTGGAAAAAAAGGGGTAGGCCGACAGTGAGAGAGAGAGAGAGAGAGAGAGAGAATGTAAGAAGGTGGAGGAAAAAAGAAATAAATAGAGAGAGAGGGAGAGAGAGAGAGAGAGAGAGCGTGGGTAGAGAAAAAGAGAAGGAGGAAGAGATGGGAAAGGTGAAATAGAAAGAAAAAGAGATAGATAGATAGATAGAGAGAAGGCGAGAGAAATCGCGTTGGAGGGTGAGAAAGAGGAGTATAGAGAAAAGGGAGGAAGGGAGAGAGAGAGAGAGAGAGAAAGAAGGTAGGGTGAATCATGGCAGTGGTGGGGCACTCGAAAGGGTGGAAAATATGAATGTGTGTATGTGTGTGTGTATGTATTAGAGGGAGAAAGAGATAGATAGATAGATAGATAGAGAGAGAGAGAAAGTGTATGGACGAGAACAGGGTGTTTCTTTTGAGCCGCTGAACTTTGCCAAGTTCGAAACCGTCCGAGGCCGTGGCGATTCTCTCTCTCTCTCTCTCTCTAAATTTCTTTCTCTCTTTCTGTCTCTCTGTCTATCTCTATCTATCTCTCTCGTTCTCTTCCTCTTTCACTCTTTCGGTCGCACTCACGACGTTGCATTTCCCTCTACATTTTCCTTCTCTCTCGCTCACTCTTTCTCGCGACAGCCAACGAACAACCCTCCTCTTTCTCTCTCTCTCTCTCTCTCTCTCTCTCTCTGTCTGTCTGTCTCTCTCTCTCTCTCTTTCCAACGTATCCTCGGCCGTCGTCGGTATTATGGAAATTTTGAACCAATTCGAAAATCAATAGCTCCGCTACCCGCCAAGTCTCGAGGCCGCCTACCCCTGCAACGATGCTCCTCCCTGATATTTATTGAGAATCCGCCGGCGACGATTCCGTAGGAGGAGTTTTCCCTCCTCTCCCTCCTTTTCTCTGCCTCCCTCTTTCTTTTTTTTCTCTCTCTCTCTCTCTCTCTCTCTCTCCGTCTTTTTTTTTCCTTCCCTTTTATTTTCATTCCTACTCTTCTCCTCTTCTCCTCATTCTCCCTTCACTTTTTTTCATATTATTTTTTTTTTGTATATATATATATTTTTTTTATTAATATTATTATTATTACTTTTCTCTCTCTCTCTCTCTCTCTCTCTCTCTCTCTCTTTTTCATCGAAGAACCATCTCGTTTCGTATTCCAGTCCTCGGTTAGATGAAAACCACCACCACCACCACCACTATTAGAATCACCAACTACAACAACAACACCGTTACTATCCTCATCGTCATCATCGTCATCATCGTCATCATCGTCATCATCATCATCATCATCGTCGTCCTCGTCACTACCATCCCTCAATACGATAATATTTCGAAATAAATCCATCCGATCTGATGGATACTGTGCTCTCGCAATTATCTCGAATTATACGAAGAGAAGATAGATAGATTGAAAGAGAGAGAGAGAGAGAGAGAGAGAGAGAGAGAGAGAGAGAGAGAGAGAGAGAGAGAGAGAGTTAATGATGGAGAGGAAGAAATAGATTTGGATTGGTTTTCGGTGTAAACGTTTTAGAGATAGTAATCGAATGATAGTTCGACGACATACGGTACACGGACCTGAACTCTCTCTTCTATCGCCCTTGCAACGAGTTTTGCATAGGGTTCTTCCTCGTGGGTCTATACACAGGGGGTGTCCCATTACGTTGGATACGTCGTAACCACCCTCCCCACCTACCCCCTGTGCGTTCTTTAATCCGTCGTCGTTCTTTTCCTTTTCGTTTCTTTTCTCTTTCTTTCTTTTTTTTTTCTCTTTTCGATTTTTACAAGCCCGTGTTTGATTATTTCGATGAATTATAAGTGCACAACTTGTTTCACCTTTTTGAAATTAAATTCCCAACGTTTAGGGTAATGTCGTTTTATTATCGATGGCGATTTTATCGTCTAGGTGAAATATTACATTGATATGTACATATATATGAATTATTAAAAGTTAATTAATTAAATGATTTTCGATGAAAATAGTGGATATCGATTTTTGTGGTCGTCCCGGTTCCACATCTTACACGGGGTATTCTAAATGAATTATTTCCTTTACGACGGAGAAGTTGAACGATATCTTTCATTATAAAAAAGAATAGGAAGAAAATCGATTGACTTATAAATAATAGTAAGGATAATGGCGTAAGATAATTCTTAGATATATGACGCTTTATAGAGAGAACGCAGTGGTGGTATCTATTTTTTTCTTTCGAACGTAGTTGGTATCTCGTTGGAGATCAATCAATTGAAACGTAAAGATAATTAAAGTAAAATAGTTTTGACAACGATTTCGAAAACGATTAAATTCTAACAGTCCTATAATATATTATTATAGTATATCTATGACAATCGAGGGATGATGGTATCTTTCGTTATACGGAAAGAAAAAAAAAAGAAAACAAGAAAAAAAAAGAAAAGAAAAATCGATCGACATAAATCGCAGGATAACGAGAGTGAGATCGGTTCGTGTTTAAGACTAATTTATTGATTCCTAACGAGCAAGCAAATATAATCCCCCCCCCCCCACCGCTTCCCCCCCATCCCCCGTCCCCCCATTTCGCGATTAATAATATTAATATTGCGAGGGAACATAAAGCATTATTTTATCGTTACTCGAAAATCAAGTGACGTTTCGAAAAATTGTATCCAAAAGAAGAAAGAAAGAAAGGAAGAAGAAAAGGTGAAAAAAAAAAAAGAAAAGAAAAAGAAGAAGAATTGAGAAAACGAATTAATTGAACAAAAACCTAAGAGAGAATCCGATGAAATTACCAACTCGTCGCGTCGTATCGCGTCGACCTTTAAATTTCTACAAATACGTACGCAAACGTACGTCCATGCATGCATGCATGCATGCATGCGTGCGTGCGTGCATACTATATATATATATATATATATATATATATATATATATATATATATATATATACAAAACGTTGATATGTGCGATAAAGAGGAGGGTCAGAAAGTAAAAGAGAAGGGCTTGAAAATGTCGGATATTCGTTTGAAAATCTTCAACAACGAGTTTTGCTATACCCTACGACGACGATGAGAAGAAGAGAGGAAGGGGAGGAGGAGGAGGAGGAGGAAGAAGAAGAAGAAGGAGTATAGGAGGAAGGAGGATAAGGAGGATGAGGAGGAGGTGGCGGAGGATTCTCGGGGGTGAGGGGGAGGAGTAGGCTTTTTCGCTCGAGGGGCCTTGGATTCCGAGACGCTTGGAATCGCTTCGGTTCCCATGATTCTCTGCGGCACTACGAGTTAGAGAGGTGGAATGAGAGAAAGAGAGAAAGAAAGAGAAAGAAAAAAAGAGAGAGAGAGAGAGAGAGAGGATAGGGCCTTCTCTATCCATCTCTCTCTCTCTCTCTTTCTCAATCCCTCTTTTTCTCTTTTTATCTCTGTCTTTCTTTAAACTATCTCGTATAGGTACGTCGGTGTATGTGCGTATTATATATATATATGTATGTATATATGTATATATGTATATATATATATATATATATATATATATATATAAAGTTCTGTTGTTGGTAGGGAGAGCTTTTTTCGTTTTACAAACTGGTTCAATTTTTTCTCAAAAAGCGGGTGAACACCGTGGAAACCGGTTGTGTCTACTATGCCGGGGCTTGGGACGCGACCAACCAAGAGATAGAGAAAGAGAGAGAGAGAGAGAGAGAGAGAGAGAGAGAGAGAGAGAGAGAGAGTGGGGGAATGTCTTCTCTTCGTGATCTCAGGCTCGTATCGAATACTGGCCCCGTGCCACGTTTGCCCTTTCGAAAATCTCTCTCTCTCTCTCTCTCTATACTTTTGGCCGGTAATGAAAAATAATTTCTTCTTTTTTTTTTTCTTTCTTTCAATAGTTTCTCTACGTTCAAAGTATCGTACGTACTCGTTGAAATATTCGATTATTCGTAAAAAATGAGAAAAAGAGAGATAGGAGTGCGTGCTTTATCGTGTGTGTATTTGTGCGCGCTTGTGTGGATCTATCGTTTGATAAGGATCGATCGGTCGGTCGGTCGATCGATCGATCGATCGATCGGCGTGTCTCTCTTTGATCGACGATCCTCGAATCTCTCGAAACTTTAATTATTTTTGTCATTAATTTTTGTTTCCGATTAAATCATTAATAATTATCATACATATATCCCAATATTATGAATCGTATTTTTATAAATAATTTTCTAGGATTTGATTTAACACCACTATAATATCGACATTAATTTTATATCCAGTATCATCTTAACGATCGTTGGAACGAATCGACGATCACGATCGATCACGATCTGAAGTGGATATAGAGTGTGAATATAGAACGGACGATCAAAATAATTTCGTAGAAATTTTCTTCGGATTTGCAAGCGGCTACCTTAATTACGCTGTTGCAAATTTTGTTTGGAATATCTCAAAAAAAAAAAAGAAAGAAAGAAAGAGGGAGAGAAAAAAGTGACTAGCAAGGATATTTTTTAGCGACTATTCGCAATTTTGTATAATGTCTCGCGTGACCGTGAGGTAGAGAGCGGCCGTCGCCTAACTTTAAAACCTAACAATAAAAACGGACACGGATTCATAACGATTTGGAAAAGGCTTTTGCAGAGATGACATACTTTTTCCTTTCGCGAAACCTAGTACGACGGAGAAGCCAAAGCCGAAGTGGGTTTCCATTAGCAACGTCGTATTATTATTTACTGCACTCGCACTGGAGAATCCAGAAAAAGTCTTTTCAGTATTGTAAGAAACGCGAAAACCGTATATATACATACATACATACATACATACATACATACATATATATATACACTAGGAAGTTCTCTCAACGTGACCCACTCACTCCTGATTACGTTACGAATTATCTACGTTATAAATTGTCCTATGTGCATTGATATTTCGACATTGGTTTATAATCATTTATTAACGAATAATAATGATCGATCGAAATTGCATATTGCTTTTGCAGAAATTCGCGTTGATGTCAATTTGAAAAAAGAGAGAGAGAGAGAGTGAGAGAGAGAAGTAGAAAAAAAATATTATCACACTTACCTGCGCACGCGCACTTTCATCGTCACATTCATCGGTATTGACATGTTCATCATATTTATTTAATTAATGTATGTATGGTACATTTACATGTACACACATATATATATACGTTTAAAGGGTTAGTAAATTAAAAACGAAAACTATTTGGGCTCCATTTCGACGTCCGTGCCTATTTATCTTATTTATACATATATACATATTTTGATCATCGTATTCATCGAATAGACGCATTTATCATATTTTTCAATTAATATATATATGTATATATATATATATGTCAGTATGTATTTATGTACGTATGTGGGTGCGAGGACATATTAATGGGCGCGTTTTTAAAGAGGTTGAAAGTTCAGAATAAGAACTATCGGGTCAAATCTCGTAAATCGAATGTCGAAATCGTTCTTTCCTTTTTACCATTGGATTAACCGTAATAATTCTATAAAAACATACAAGGTTCCCGTTTGTTAGAATCGATATTATTATAGGAGCGTTTACGGTAAGTGTGTGTGTGTGTGTGTGTGTGTGTGTTATTCGCTAACGCTAAGAATAAAGTTCCACTTGGATGGGCGATTACAGAAATCCAGGCCAAAGTTAAAATCAACAGGGTCGAGTTCAAATTCGATGAATTTATTATTTAATCCCGGCCCGAAAGCAATATCGATCCCGTTGCCCGCGAATGGTGCCAAACGGCATCGACGTCTACGTCGACATCGACATCGACATCGACATCGACATCGACATCGACATCGACATCGACATCGACATCGACAACGACAGCGACAATGACGACACACCGAGGTCGAATTAACTCTTTCATTATCGAGAATCTTTTATCGCCCCCACCCCTCCTCCCCTCCTGCCCTCCCCCTCAACTCTTTCCTATAGAAAGAGAGAGATAGAAGTTGATAGAATAGGACAGAAAGAGATTTCGTTTAAAGAAGGCGAGTAATTTTTTTTTTATTTTCATTTTTATTCCCCCCCCCCTCTCTCTCTCTTTCCCTCTTTGTTTTTTTCTTCTTTTTTTTTTGTTTTTTGCTCGTTTTTTCTTTCGGAATTGATATCGTCATCGTTCGGATCATTGATCCATGAAAGACCGGAAGTAATGGCCATCGACGACGTATGTACGAAGTATTATTTGTCAAATGAAATTAATCGTACACTTAACTGTTTCTTTTTCCTCGCTCTTATTTTGTATTCTTTTTCCTTTTTCTTCTTTTTTTTTTTTTTTTTAAGGGAGGGGTGAGGTTAGAGGGAGTTTAGAGTGGATGGACGGGGGTTGGTGGGTGACTGAGAGGAACTTTTCGACGTACGAACGAGTAGTATTGTGGGGCACAACGTAGATATTAGGTGGATACATATTAATGATTGTATTTAATAATTCGTCATAATTAATGTGTCGAAATAAAACGTTATAATAGTATATGTATAAATGATATGTACTCGATGAAGATTCGATATATGTCCTTTATATATTATAACGATCTAATTATATATTAATTATGTATATATTATATATATATATATATATGTATATGACGTTGTTTTCTTGAATAAAAACAAAAACAAATTCGTTTATGATCATTACGATATTTCGTATGAATAATCAAACGAATCGTATGATTTTATCGATGTATATATACATATATATATATATATATATATATACATATATATGTTCAATTAAAACGAAATCGTCCTTAGAGATAGAAATTCGATCGAAAATAAATCACGACGTACGAGGAAGAGAGAGAAAGAGAGAAAGAAATGTTTTTTATCGAGATCGGACGATCGATTTTTTTTTTAACATCCAATCGAGAATAGTCTTTGAGTTTGAGACTAATTAAAAAATTAAAAAATATTGAAATTGAAATAAAAGAGTAAAAAAGAATCCTTCTCTCTCTTTCCCCCCCGCCCCCGCTCCCTCTCTCTCTCTCTCTCTCTCTCGTTTAATTTTTTATTCGGCCGTGTTATTTTCTTATAACGAGAGTAATAGTGTTATCGTATTAGTTATATATCTCTTAGAGATCGATGTTGACCTAGAACTGAATATAAATCCAGAGAAATCCATCCACGTTTGAGCAAGAAGATACGGTGTGTTCCGGATCTTTCGTCTGGGTCGTTCGACTCTCTTTCTCTCTCTTTCTCTCTCTCTCTTTTACACCGTTCTACCATGCAATTCCGATTTTGACACGCGCGATCGCTTAGTGATAACGGTTGTTCATCGATCGGAAATCGGTATCAACTTCCGTACATACGTACCTTTCACGTTATTTCCTATGTAATGTTTTGTTTTTCTCTAACTCTTTCTTTTTTATTTTTATTTTTATTTTTATTTTTATTTTTATTTTTATTAGATTTTATTTATTCGTCCTCCTTTCCTCGCGTGAATGATAAGCATATACGATTTAATAAAACCTCTTCGATCTTCTTTCAAGTTAGATAAAAATTATATACATATATGTATATATATATATTATATTTTTCTCGAAATTAAATATATACGTATATATATTTTTTTCTAAATATATACTAAAATATATATATATATGTGTGTGTGTATATTATATATTTAAAAAAGGAAGATTCGAATGATCGTAAAGTTTCGTCGTTGAAAAGGTTATCGTAGATGTTAAGTTCCCTCCTTTCTCGATTATTATAACCAGTAGAAAATGAGATAAGAGATAGACGATAATGGTAATAGTAATAGCAATAGTAAGAGTAATAGTGATAGATGTAGTAATAGTAACGGCAATTCTAATTAATGTCGATAATCGTAAAATATAAATGATCGGATACTATCGAAAGTATTATTTTTCGAATAATTATTGAATTATCGTAAACAACAACAACAACAACAACAACTACTACTACTACTACTACTATTATAAATTATGTATTACATCGTTTACGATATTATGCTACTACTATTAACATGCTAGTACTACTATTATAGTGTTTAGCTTATAAGATTATTAATCCATAATTTTATTCGTATCAATTTCAAATACTTATTCATAATAATTCACAATACATAAAGAACGAGGATAGGATAAACGCGTCGTAACGCTTAACGTTATTCAAAGTTTCATCTTCTTGTACTCTTTTTTTTCTCTCTTTTACACCGTACTTACGAACAAACAAACGAACAAACAAACCAACCAACAAACAAACAAACAAACGTACAAACCTGTGTACGTATCTACAGGCATATATATACAAACTGACTAACAGGATGACGCGCGTTTTTACGATGTAACCTTTGACACAACTTCCCCTTCCTCTCTCACCCTATACACACGTACACGTACACACGTACACATACCTTGATTTTTCTTATCGTTGGAACCCGCCTTTTTAAATATAGAGAAAGAGGGAGACAGATAGAGACACGCAAAAAAAAAGAGAGATTTACACGTACACATACGAATCTACACATACGTACGCGACACAGAGGACAGACACAATCCTTTTGTATGATATATAATAATACGACAACGGGAATCCTTTTTCCTCGGCTTTAATCGATTCAATTTTTATCCGTCTCTCTCTCTCTCTCTCTCTCTCTCTTTTTCCTCATTCCCATTTGTTTATTCTCTTTATCTTTTCTTTTCTTTTTTCTTCTTCTTCTTCTTCTTCTTATTTTTCCTACCTTATTTTTTTGTTCTTTCCTTATCTACTATCCCCTTCCAGGCTATCCAACGTTAAAACAGTTTAATTACGTTGAGAACGTCTTCTTCGGCTCGTTTGAATTTCCCGCGTTAATCGCGAAGCAGTCTCGCGGTCGGGGATATTAAACGCCGGTGAAATATCAGTTTTACGTTTTGTACACGACGTTACACGGGAAAAGTCTCGAAAAAAGGGTGGCGGGGGTGGAACCGAGGAGGAAGGGCCGCCCTTACAGAGCGTTGTAAATTTCGCGTTCACCACTGCTGCCCGTCCATCTCGTCTCTCAAACCACCACCCACGACCTCCCTCCCCCTTTTCATCCCTCTCTATTCCCAAAGTCCCTTTCGCACTCGCTCGTGTTAAACGAAGAAACTTTTTAAAGTACACAAGTGAAAGTTCTTTGAATCGAATGGAGATGAAAAGTTAACTCGCAACGCCCAATGGTTTACCCTTTGCGCTTCGATTACATTTGAGATTTTGGATTTGGTAAATCTCTAACGAAGATCCGTTTTTATCACGCTTTCGACGTATTTAGAGTAAAAAGGAGCGACGCCGTTCATTCGACGTTAATTAATACTACGCGTGATCCTTTGAAAATGATCGGTTATCAATTCGTCGTACGCATTTATATCCCCTCTTTACCTATCTATCTTTTTTTAATAAAGTATAACATTATATACGCTTGTTACGTACGCTTTGTTATTACGGATTTATTATAATATTTATAAATATGTACCGTTATACGTAAATATATATATATATATATATAAAAAAAAAAAAGAAAGAAAACATTAGACGTTCGTTATAAAAATTGTAATAAATTGCAATATATCCGTACGCACGTACGCCGCATGCACGCACACACTCGGAGAAATATACAAATGTGATAGAAAAATGTTGCATAAATGCGTGACATAAACGTATCGTCGTGTTTTCTGTGTAATCTCGCTCGAAAAAAAAAGAGAGAGAGAGAGAGAGAAGGGGAGAGAAAAGAAAAAAAGAAGAGCCGAGAAAAACAAAATCAAACCGAAGCACACGAGGAGAAATGAAAAAAAAAGAAAGAAAGAAAGAAAGAAAGAAAGAAAGAAAAAAGAAAAAGAAAACGGGAAGTAAAAGAAATGAAATAATGCAAAAGTACGTAGGAGGAGTTAGGCGTAATCCTTCGTTAATAATTTATCCATTTTAAATCTCGAACGAATGAAGGGCGAGCGAGAGGGCGGAGGGATAGAGGGGTATCATTTTAATCGCTAATGAAATCGTACGACTTATTGTTAGTGTTCCGCTTTAGTCATATAACAGAGAGATACATGGAATCGTTTACGTATAAAAATAATGAATTCATTGATTATACATAAACAGGTTTATAACAATCGTATATGCGTTACAACGATTACTTTATCGGTAGGTATAATTTCATCATTTTTCAATCTGACGCATACCTACTAAACGCATATACACACGCATAATTTACACGGGTACAAACGGCTGTTAAACCAACACGTTCTCCTCGCACAAATACATACATACATACGTAGATACATACATACATACATACACACATTATATATATATGGAAAGAGAGAGAAAGAGAGAGAGATGCATATGTACGTAAGGTAGCAACAACTTTTTATATAATGTGAAACGATTTAATCTAATAACGTAAATAGTATATCGATCGTTTTTTAATGAGCCAGAAAGAGATAGACAGATAGATATATAGGCAGATAGACAGACATAGATAGATAGATAGATAGACAGATAGATAGATAGTGTGTGTATGTGTGTGTAAGAGAGAGATAGAGAGAAAGAGAGAGAGAGAGAGAGTGAACGAAACCCTTCGTCGTATCTCACGAGAGAAAAAGGAGGAGGAGGAGGAGGAGGAGGAGGAGGAGGAGGACGCATAAACGGTGCCGTTACAAGAAGGTCGGTCCTTTAAGCTCACTCTCGCAAGCCCTACTTTCGACAATACAGGAGCAACAAGTATTTACACGAGCTTTCACGTTGAAGCGTGCTCGTTAGCGCCTTCTCCCTTTTCCTCCTTCACCTCCTCCTCCTCCTCCACCACCTCCTCCTCCTCCTCCTCCTCCTCCTTTTACAACGTATTACAACAAACTTTTCCAATGTTCAGACTCGCGTTAATCCTCTCCTCGTCAACTCGTCGACGTTCATACGTATTGTCAATTTTCTTCTACGGTTAATATAACGATAACTCGACGAGAAGAGAGTGAAAAAAATGAAGAGAGAAAATAAGGATATCGAGAAGAGAGAGATCGATCGATCGAAATTAAATTAAATAATGTGAAATTAAAGATTGTCGAGAAAATTCCTAAATCGTGAAAGCGAACGAGATTCTCTCTCTTTTCTTTCTTTTTTTTTTTTTTTTTGTTGACTCTTAAAATTGCAATCGAAGCGATATGAAATCGTAGAAGGAGGTCAAACGACGTGAAAGAGAGAGAGAGAGAGAGAGAGAGAGAGAGATTTCGGAACGTTCGTAAACGCGGTGCAAAGATAGTAACGGCGGGAAAATCTGAAAAAGTTGGAATACAATATTACGAACTTCTTTTCTTTTTCTTTTCCGCGTTAAATCTCGTAATCACGTACGAACGGGGATAAGAATCCGAACGCGTTATGAAATATATATATATATATTTATATACTATATAGAATGAAGATATCGAACGACGATATGTTAATATTTCGAAACGTTCGTGACGTCACGTGAAAAACGTGACGGGAAAAGTTTCAAAATGGAAAAAGAAAAAAGACAAAAAAACAAAGGACAAAAACAAGTAAGAAAAACAACTGAGAAACAAACGGACGATCGTAAGATCGTTTCGTAATGATAAATCGTGTAGATCATTTGAGAGGATTAATATTCGTACGGAGTACGACGATCTAATATTAACTGGTGGAAACTTCGCGGAGTTTTCGTGGATGCAGCGACAAAATGGCGGGTAAATTGTCGAAGTCCCAAAAGTCTATACATGAGATTTAAACGATATTGAAATCATTTCTTTAATTACGTAGGACGGATGAAGCGAAGGGAAAATGTGACGGCTGGAAAAATGAGAAATTTGTCAAACGCGCGAACGAGCCTCCCGTCGAATTGCCATAACTTTCCTATATATATATATATATATATTGGATCGTATGTCGTGAAAATAAAAGATATCGAGAGAAAGGAAGATCGAAAAAAAAAAAAAAGAAAACGGAACGTATAGTGGGAGTGAGGTGAACAAATGGCGGGAAAAGTCGAAATTTCGACGAGAATCGAACGAGTACGCACGTTCGTGCGTATTTGCGTGCGTGCGTGCGTGCGTGTGTGTGTGTATGTGTGTGTGTGTGTGGTGAACGCGCGCGAGCATGATTGTTACGACGCGCGTACGTATGGCGTACGTTTGACAAAGTCGGAAGATCCTTCGAGTCGAAACGGAACGAAATGTGATGTAGAAATATTCCGTGACGTATTCGAAGATGTGGAAGGGGTCAAGGAAACGAAGGAAAAAAAGAGAGAGAGAGAGAGAGAGAGAGAGAGAGAGAGAGAGAGGAAAAAACGGAGGAAAAAGAAAAAAGAAAAAGAAATAGGCTGTTGCGGTGGTGGCGGGAAGGAGCGGGGGAAGAAAGCAAATACAATATTAAAGGTCTTAAAAATGGCGGAAAAAACAAATTCCAAGAATGACAACTAGAGCCGATATCCCGTCGTCGTCGTATAATAATCGTCATAGTCGTCGTCATAGTCGTTTGAGAACTCGTAGAACAACAAGGGGGCGAGCGGAGAGGGTACAAGGAGGAGGATTAGGAAGGAAGACGGTTCAAAGAAGATCGAGGGGGGTGAGGAGGATTGAGCGAGCGAGTTAGCGAGTAGTTAGGCGAGTTAGAAAGAGGGAGATATATATATATAGAGAGAGAGAGATGATAAATAAAGTGAGAGAGAGAGAGAGAGAGAGAAATTCGCTAGGATCAGATCTTGCATCTTGATACGTTCCTGTCGGTGCACAGTGCCGTACTAGAGAGAAGGGTGACGGTTATAAAGAGAGAGAGAGAGAGAGAGAGAGAGAGAATGAGAGAGGGGTTTCGGGGTGATGGGATGGGACGGGACGGGACGGGACGAGACGAGAGATGGGTTGGGGTGGGGGAAGGAGGGTAGTAGAAGAGAAGTGGGGTTGTTGGTACGGGCCGATATGGAGGAGAGGGGAGGCCGTCGGCCTAAGAAGGGGCTATCAAGGGGAGGAAAAAGCCAAAAGGAGGAGGGATACGTATACATGGACGTGGTCACACGTAGAGAGAAAGAGAGAGAGAGAGAAAACGGAGGAAAAGGAGGCAGCAAGCGGCGGCGGTGGTGGTGGTGGCGGTGGTGGTGGTGGTGGTGGTGGTGATGGTGGTGGCGGGTGGCGGGTGGTGGTGGTGGTGGTGGTGGTGGTGGTGGTGGCGGCAACGACGGCGGCGGCGATCCGTCGAGGGGGTGGGAGGGGCGGAAGCCAGCCGTAAAGGGGGGTTGAGAAAGAGGGAGAAAGAGAGATGGATAGATAGACCGAGTGAAAGAGCGAGCGAGCGAGCGAGCGAGAGAGAGAGAGAGAGAGATAGAGATAGAGAGAGAGAGAAAGATAGAGTGAGAGAGAGAGAGAGAGAGAGAGAGAGAGAGAGAAAGAAAGAGGGAGAGAGAGAAAGAGAGGCGCGCCGGTTCCGTAGCATTTGTAGCATTGTAGGTCGTTGCGTTTTATAACGTGACTCCTTAATTTCCGCGACGGGTGTCCGCAGCCGCGTGTTGTGCATCGAGTAGTAGTAATACTACGGGAGGATACCGAGACTCCGTACGAATTTGATCGAGGACGCGATCTTCATCCTCCTCATGTGATCGAGAGGAAGAAGACGATCATCGCGTTCACGCTAACTGACGTTGTTCTTATTTTATTATTGTTGTTGTTGTTGTTGTTGTCGTCGTCGTTGTCGTTGTCGTTGTCGTTGTCGTTGTCGTAGAATCGTCGCCGTAGTTGTCGTTGTTTCTTCTCTTTTTAACCACTCGTTTTTTCTTTTTTCTTTTTTAATTTTTCTTCTCTTCGACAACGCGGCGGCGGGCCCCGTCCACGAGGGTCCTTCCTTCCTTCCTTCCTACCTTCACTTTGGTGTGTAATATAAGCGTTAGTTTTTTTCTTTCTTTCTTTTTTATTTTACTTTTTTAATCGTTCGGTTTCTTACCTGCTCTTCTCTTTTTTCCTCTCCGTTCGTCTTTTCGCTCGTTCGACGTTTATTCTTTTTTTGTTTTTCTTATATATATATATATATATATATATATATATATATATATATATATTTTTTTTTGATAACTTCTTTTTTTCTTTTCCGTTACCTTCATTCGCTCGTTCGTTTTTGTTTTTCGTTCTCTCTCTTTTTTTTTGTTTTTTGTTTTGTTTCTTTCTCGGTCTATCATTTTTTTCCGTACCCTCCTGTCCCTCCCACCTCCCTGCCCCCGCAAAACCCCCTTTTCGAGTTTGCGCGATAGAACAACAACGCGCACATTTTTCTTTCCTTTTTTTCTTTCTTTCTTTCTTTCTTTCTTTCTTTGTCTTTTTTTTTTTTTTATTTTTGTTTCTTCTCCTCTCTTCTGTTTTTTTTTTGTCCCTTTTCCTCTCCCTTCCCTTCCTTTCCTTTTCGTTCTTTCTTTATTCGTCTCCTCTTCCGACACAGTCGGGATTACGATGACTTTCGTTTGGATGGATTTCATCGGTGATATTATAATAAGTGTGAACGCGTGAACGTACCCGAATGACGGGAATCTCGCGTTTTCGATCGTGATTTTTTACGTGCACCTTTACGTTTTTTTAATAAATAAATATAATTTTATCCTGCGACAGAGATCGGATCCACTCGGGCAAAATATGAAGGAATGAGAGAAACTTTGAAAAGGGATAAAAATCCAGTGGGGAACTCTAATCGTCGATTTTGAGATATTTTCACGTGTGTTGTTATTATACGTTTCTCATCGATGATCAATCTGAGGACTGAGGACTGAGGACTGTACTGTGAGCGATAATAAATAAAAAAATAAATCAGTGATCGAGAAGTGACTCGGAAAAGTTTGAACGATCGGCGGAGATAAACGGTGAAAAGCGTTTCGTGCGATTGAGGAGAGAGAGATCGACGTAGTTGGGGGAAAAAGAAAAAAGAAAAAAGAAAAAAAAGAAAAAGGAAAAAGAAAAGAGAGAAAGACTCCGGTGTGAGATATTTCGGATGGATGGATGGATGGATCGATCGATCGAAATTCGTCGATCGGTCGATCGATCGAAATTCGATCGATCCTATCAACCGATCGCGCGTACTACACGGATTAATTAAATAGTGAAAAATTCTCGTGAGAAAATAATAAATCCGTTTTTAATGCATTTACACACAATGTGCGGTTAAAAGTCAACGACGTCTTTTCGGATTCGATACGATACGATTAGATTGAATTAAATATACGATCGAAAGTTGGTAAAGGAAAGAAAGAAAGGAAAAGAATTATCAAAGCAAAAATAAAAGGAAAGGAAAGGAAAGGAAAGGGAAGGAAATTAAAGAAAAATCGGAAAGAAAAACATTTCCATTTCTGTTCTGTTTGTCATCGGACGTTTCGAAATATCGAAATCTCGAAAAGATTCCTCAACGCGAAACCGCGCGTGCCGCGTTCCTCGTCTGTTGCTGCTGTCGCTGCAACTGCAACTCCTGCAACTGCTACTACCGCTGCTGCTGCTGCTGCTGCTGCTGCTAGTGCTGGTGCTGGTGCTGGTGCTACACGCGCGTTGTTGGAAAACGAGACTTGGTACGGCGTGTAAGTGTGAGCGAGCGAGCGAGCGAGCGAGCAAGGCGAGTGAGTGACTTGACTGACTGACTGAGCGAGACAGAGAGAGAGAGAGAGAGAGAGAGGATGTTGGTGGGGAGATGCAACGAGTGCAACGAAAGAGAGAGACGGAGAGTCAAAGAGAAAGAGAAAGAGAGAGAGCATTGCGCTCTCTTGTGTGCATCGAGCATTATCTTCAACCGAACGCGATAAATCTGTTGTTATCGTCTGTCTCTCTCTCTCTCTCTCTCTCTCTCTCTCTCTCTCTCTCTCTCTCTCTCTCTCTCTCTGTCTCTCTCTGTGTGTGTGTACGTCTGTCCGCCCGTCTTTTTCTCTCTTACACGCACACTTGCTTGCTTGCTTGCTTGCTTGCTTGCTCTCTCGCTCGCTTGCTCGCTGCCTTGTTTAGATTGAAAACATGGTGGAACAAAAAAAAAGGAAAGGAAAGAGAGAGGGGAAAGAAGAAAAAAGGCAAAAAAAAAAAAGAAAAAAACAAAAAGACACGAGAGAAAGAAAAAAAGAAAGAGAGAACGAACGATTCGTTGGAACGGGCGGTGGGGGCGAGGATGAAGGAGGGCGGGATAGGGGGGGGGACGGGACACGCGATTTGAAATCGGACTTGCGAGAGTGTAATAAAATGTTTTTATACCATTTCCACTCTTAAATTTCTCTCTCTCTCTCTCTCTCTCTCTCTCTCTCTCTCTCTCTCTCTCTTTTTGTAGGACGATTTTCTACGTACTTTCTTTTCTCTCTTACTTTTCGGTTTTCTTTCGATGATTATTTTATCTTTCTCTCTCTCTCTCTCTCTCTCTCTCTCACACACACTCTCTGTCTCTCTCGTTCGTACATTCGTTGCAATAATGCGTCATACAAATATGCGATATAATCTCTCTTACATTTCAGAGAAATATTTTTTGAGAAATTTTTGATAACCTTTCGATTTTGATTCCCCTTTCTCTCTCTCTCTCTCTCTCTCTCTCTCTCTCTCTCAAACCTCACGTTCTATTTCTATATCCGTTTTTCATTTTTTTTTTTTTTTGAAATTTTTCAAGAAGATTCATTTGAGTTATCTCTACGAATTAAACACTTCGCCGTAATGATTAAGTTCGTAGAATCGGTATGCGAAAGATATATATATATATATATATATATATATATATATATATATATGTATTATATATATTCGGTGAGAACAAGGAATCCGAATGGTTTTCTCGCTTTGATGTCGAAGAAACGGAATATGGAAGGAGTAGGAGGTTGTATCGAGGGGATAAAAGAGGGAAGGGGATAGTGGGAGGGTAAGGAAAGGACAGTGGGAGAGGGGAAAAAAGGTGGGGTGGTTAAAAGAGAGGTTGCAAGCGGTGACTTACTCGCGGTCGCGCACACGTTTTTGTCATTTCTCTCGCATATCCTATCTTTATCTATCCGTCTCTCTTTCTCTCTCTCTCTCTCTCTCTCTCTGTCTGTCTTTCTTTTGCGATGAGAGAACTCAGAACGCAGAACCGTTATGTCAGCAGTACATATCAACAACGTACACACATACATACCGCGTGCATCGGATCTCTTCTTCCATTCGTTATATACCAACCGACAAAGTTCGTTTAACAGGATTTCATTTCGCTTAAGAATGAAATTATAATATGAAAAAGGTTAGCCACGTATGTGTCCGTCTGTATGTATGTCTGGTCTGTCTGTCTGTCTGTCTGTCTGTGTAAGAGAGATAAAGAAAGAAAAAAGAATAAATTTGTGCGTGTCTCTTCTTCTTTATAGGCTTGTGTGTGTGTGTGTGTGTGTGTGTGTTTATGCGTGCATGCGCGTATGCGTTTGGTATGTATGTATGTAAGAGAGAGAGAGAGTTTTATATGCGTGAAAGCATACGGTGTAAACACAGTAAACAGCTGATAAAAGAGGAAGTCGGTAAAGTCCGTGAAATTCTCACGAGTTTGACCGAACGCCAAAACAAGTTTATGTGTATATATATGTATATATACGTATGTATGCGAGTATGTAGATCGTATGTATGTATATATGTATGTATGTATGTATGTATTTACCGCGATTCTCATTGGATTCTTCACCTTCTGCTTCGTTTTAAAACGAAGTAATCGACGGTCATCGGTAGAACCACGAGGTGGTAGTAGTAGTAGTAGTAGTAGTAGTAGTATAATCATAATCATGAATCGATATATACAGTTTTCTCGTAATCGATATGTCGAGTAAAAAAAAAAGAAAAAAAGAAATTATCGTTCTCTCGACAGGATGCTTCGAGATCGTCGTTAACATTCCGTACACACGTATATATATATATATATTATATACTTTTTCGTTTTATTTTATTTTTTTATTGACGCTGAGAAGATCGACGCGATTGAAGGATACTTATAGATGGGAGGATATTTCTTTTATTCTTCTCTTTTTTTTCCATTTCTTTTTTTTCTGGAGATAAAAGGATATTACCGGTCGGCCATTTTGGTACATTCACAGCCAGACCCGCAGCCCCTGTCCTCTCCGCCCCCTACCCTCTTTCCCACTTCTTTTATACTCGACCATTAAAGTTGATCCTCGCGATATAAAACCCGTAACTACAAAACTATAGCAAAATACAAATCGACGAGGGGGTGATCGGGGTGGCGGGCGGTCAGGCAGGGTGGGAGGAGGTAGGGAGGGGATGGGGGAGGGGGAGAGAGAGAGAGAGAGGTGTTGCGTTGGCCTGGAATATAGAAGCGCGGGCTCTATTTTCTAAGAAGCGAAAGGTACTCCAATCCGATCCGTAAACACAATAGAAAGTACCAGGAGAGAATCTAGGATAGTGGTCGTGAGTGTGAGGCCACTGAGTCTCTCTCTCTCTCTCTTTCTCTCTCTCCCTCTTTCCCTCTTTCCCTCTTTTTGTACGTACGTACGCGTGTGTGTTCGTTTGTGTACGTATCGCGCGGAGACCTGAATTCCGCGGATCGGTTGCTGTTTCTGTGCCATCGGCGGAGAGTGTTCCGCGATCCACACGAAAATTTCTAACATCCGCTTTTTGCGACTTTTCTTTCTCCCTCTTACTACCATCTTCTCCCTCCACCCACCCACCCACCCACCCATCTACCTACCTACCTAGCTAGCTACCTACCTAACTCCTTCCTCCCTACCTTATGCCAATCCACCGTCCCTCTTCCTTCCTCTCTCTCTCTCTCTCTCTCTCTCTTTCTATCTATCTATCTATCTATCTTTTTCTCTCTCCTACTTTCGTAAATCAAGCGCCTTTGCGGCACACGGAACACCGCCGCATCAAAAAATTCTTTCTCTTGGAATAGATTAAAGAGAGATAGAGAGAGAGAGAGAGAGAGAGTTTCAGGTTAGATGGCAAAAATGAAATATAGAAAAAGAAAGAAAGAAAGATGGAAGAACAAGAAGAAAAAACGTAACTATACTATTATATATATATATATATATATATATATATATATATATTTTATAATAACGTGGCAGAGACAAGCGAGCCAGGCGCCGTTATATATCTTTTTCTTTTCTTTCTGTTTCCTTTTTTCGTCGGTTTCTCTCTTTCTTTTTTTCTCTCTTATCTTTTTCGTTTTTATACTTCCTCATGTGAAAAATCATTGATATTAAAAACTCTTCTATATGGCGTTTCTCGTGTATTACTGAAACGAGAACGTAACGGACTTTCTCTACGAGAAAGAAACTATCTCTAAATAAAATTTTGTAAAATTTCTAATCTCTCTCTTTCTTTCTTTCTCTTTCTTATATCTGATTGCTAGACCTTTCATTTTAAAATATAACGAAAGTAAAAAAGTAATATGTATAGTATGTATGTATGTATGTATGTATGTATGTATGTATGTATGTATGTATGTATAAATATAGGTATGTTAAAAAAAAGAAAAGAAGGAACGAAGAAACTGTCCCGTGTCCCAGTCTGGTGGTACTCTATTTTCGTTCGCTATAGTACACACACACACACACACACACACACACACATGAATATATATATATATATATAAATATATATACACCTACTATGCTGGTTGTCGAACGTCTCCGTTATATATCTATTGGGCCGATCGAACGTGACCGGTCTTATTACTTCCCTTCTGACCCCTGTAACCCCTTCGCCAACCCTCATCACCCACCCCAAACACATAGAATCGTCCTCCCACCCCCACCCCTCTCTCTCTCTCTCTCTCTCTCTCTGAAATCATTCTACATATATCCAACCAGGATCACCTCTTAGCTACTCTTCCTAGGACTCCTTATAATATACTCCTCCCTCACTTGACATTTCAAAATTATCGACACACATTTATGTATGTACGTATATATATATATATATACTTGCATGCATACTTGCATGCATGCATAGCCACGCCACGAGAGCCTTCGACCTTGTCGTTCGATCAAAATTTATTACTCTTTTTCTTTCTTTTACGTGAACCACCTTTCGGTCTAACAGAAAGAACGTACGAGTCATCGAACGAAGGTCGTCATCAAAAACGAGCGTAACCGTGTGTTCGTTTTGTTGCGTTACGTTGTGTTGTACGACCTTCGAAAGAGAGGAGGGAGGGCACACCATCCTTCCTCCGACGGTGTATAATCGATTTTCTATACCTCCGATGATGATGATGACGACGATGAGATGATCATCATCATCATCCTCTTCTCTCCCGTATCGTGGATCCATCCAATTTTCTACCTTTCTTTTTCTCTCTCTTTTCTCTCTTTCTCTTTTTTTTTTTTTTTATTTAGCCCCTTCTTTCAATTCTCTTTTTTATTAATTTCTTTCTATCATTTTTTATTTCGTCGTCATCGTCGTCGTTATTATTATTTTTGTTTTCTTTTTCTTTCGCTTCCTTCCTTCCTCCCTTCCTTCCTTCCTTTCTTCTCTTCTTTTTCTTTTTCTTTTTTTCTTCTTCCACCACTTCTTCTTTATAATTTTTGTTTCTTCCTTCACGAAACCCTCCTTTATCGATCCACGAAGCCGTTCGATCTTTTTTTTTCTCTCTCTCTCTCTCTGTATAATATATTTTTATTTATTTCTATTTCTTTTCTCTTTTCCTTTGGCAATAAGACCGAGACGAGTTATTTGAGTGATATTAAAAAATTGTTGAAAGAAAAAAAAAAGAAAAGAAATACCAACCCAACCGACAATATTATTCCCCGTGTATTTTGATCGAACGATAGGCGCGATAATTTGTTCGATAATAATATCATAATAATATATAATAATATAATATTATAATAATAAATAATAATATAATTAATATAATATAAAATAATATAATATTATAATAATAAACAATAGTCTTTGTACAAATTCATGGATAGGATGTATCCATAGATCGATCGATAATATACGATCGAGAATTACTTCATTCTTACGTTTTCATTCTTTTACATATACGCGCACGCACGCACGCCTAAGTACGCGCGTACATAAATACGTTTTACGTATACGTACGTATGTAAAACATCTATATATATATATATATATATATATATATATATACCTTCGCAGGGGTTCCATAAAAAGCATCATCGACCGATTCGAGCGGAGATTATTATTTATGCAAACGGGAATGAAAGAGTCAGCGGCATGTACATATCGACGTTTCTATCATTCTGTCGTCGAATGAACAAATGTACTCGATGTGATCGTACAACGATCTAATTTACTCTCTCTCTCTCTCTCTCTCTCTCTCTCTCTCTCTCTCTCTATCTATCTATCTATCTATATAATGTATCCCTCTCTCTCTCTCTCTCTCTTTCTCGCACGCTCGCTCGTTCATTCGCTTCCTCTCCTTCTACCTCTCTCCCCTCTCTCTCTCTCTCTCTCTGTCTCTCTTACACTTCACTCCACCTCCATCATCACCTCCTCCCTCTCTGAGCGTGCACGACGACGAGTCGCGACTCTCGCGTCCATCGTATGTGTTACTTCATTGACGTCCACGAACAGTTAGAGAGAGACAGACAGAGAGAGAGAGAGAGAGAGAGAGAGAGAGAGAGAGAGAAAGAGATAGAGAGACCGGAACGCGTTAATAAAGCATGCCTTTTTCGCCATTTCTGTTACAGATAAACGTGCCGTTAGGAGGATACATTTATGACAGAACAAAGTTACGTAGCATCGGCGGAAGTCAAGAGGGAACCTTGACTCTTACCATCAACACCGATCTTTTCCATCGGCTAGAGGGATAGAACGACATCCGTAAGGAGAAATTACCTTTTCTATCTTTCTCTTTCTCTTTCTCTTTCTCTGCCTCCTTTATTCTTTCTCTTCTTTCAAAAATACCTTACACGTATTTTCGACTAAAGGATATTAAAAGTTTGGAAATGAGGGACAGGGACAGGGACAGGGACAGGGACAGGTTACGATGGGTGAATTGACGAACGTTCGATAGAGGGAACAATTAATATGAGTATATATATCATTGATTCATATTTTTTAATACAAATTCAATTTATTATTGCACCGGGGCTGCCCTCCTCATAAACGTGATTTCCGGTTTCGAATCCTCGAAAAGTTATTTTTTTTTTTTTTTTTTTTTCAATGGGGGTTACCAACGTAAGGAGGAAAAGTAAATTTTAGAAGGAGGAAAATTAAAAAACGGGACAACAGAAAACGTAAACACGTGTACACGCCACGCACACGTAAACGCAAGTACGATATATAGATGTTATTGGGTAACGTATTGGAAGGGTCTCGGGGAAATGACACGAGACTGATGATGTGTTCCAGACGACGAGGAGGGGGTGGCGGCGGAGGAAGGCGGAGGAGGGTGTACGGTGAGACTCAGCAACGGAGACGAGTGTAACGGCAGCGGGAGTAGCCGAAGAAGAAGAAGAAGAAGAAAAAGAAGAAGAAAAAGAAGAAGAAGAAGAGGAAGAGGAAGAAGAAAAAGAAAAAGAAGAAAAAGAAGAAGGGGAAGAAGAAGAGAAAGAAGAAGAGAAGGAAGTGGAGAAGGTGGTGGTGGTGGTGGTGGTGGTGGTGGAGGAGGGGTGGTGGTGGTGGAGGAGGAGAAAAAGGAGGCGAGCAAGAGGAGGAGGAGGAGGAGGAAGAGGAAGAGGAGCAGCAGCAGCTCGTCGTGGTGGCGGCGCCGCCGACGGCTGCGTTGGTTCTGCCAGGGCCGCGCATGCTTTACCAACAACAACAACAACAACAACAACAACAACAACAACAACAACGTACCGCTACACCAGGAACGACAGCAACGCCTGCGACGTCATCCACCAACATGTTCCCCCAACAATACTGCCTGAGATGGAAGTACCATCACAGCAACCTGCAGACCATGTTCTCACAGCTGCTCGAGCGGCAGGCCTACTGCGACGTCACGCTCGCATGCGAGGGCAAGACACTGAGAGCGCACAAGGTAAAAACAAAAATATCAACGTCATCTAGTAATCCGTCATCTTCTTCTTATACTACTACTACTAAATCTTCGTCGTCGTCATGATCGTCATGGTCGTCATGGTCGTCATGATCGTCATGGTCGTCATGGTCGTCATGGTCGTCATGATCGTCGTCGTTCGTTATTATATCGTTCTGTAAATTATATTAGCATATAGGCAAGATATTGTAATCGGGTTTTTGTATTTATTTCCTTTTAGTTTTGTCGATGTCAATCGCCATTGAAAACGGGAGTTATAAATATTATATATACGTTTTCTATTGTCGCGAATTAATCCCTCGTTCGGATTAGAGATTTATTATAATACGTTTTTACGATAGGATTGATGGTTTATTCGTTTGGTTTAGATTTGGAATATGGAAAGTTTTGGGAAGTTTCGTCGTGAGGTTATTTGCCGGGACGCTTTTTGGATTCTTTTTCTTTTTATTATTGTTATTATTATTTTTTTTTTTTTAAATCGTTTTATCTCGTTCTCCCTCTCGAACGGGTTTAACGGGTAGTACGTTGGTGGTAATCGCCGACGACGACGCCTCTGGGCAATGCATACATGTATATATTTATTTATTCATTTTTTGCTTTTTACAAAGCGACATTGTCTACCGAAGGGGGGTACCATTAGCTTTCGAGGAACGATTTTCTTACCCTTCAGGGCATCCACTCCCGTTCTCCTTCCCACCCGCCATTTTATCGTCATTCCACGAAATTTTTTGTTCGGATATATTTTTACGTTCAACCAACCCCTTATCCTTTTCCTGATAAATAAACGATCATATATATAATCACGTCGGGCGTGTACCGTTCCTCGAAAGAATCGAAGAAACGATTATAAGAATCCTTTTACGATAGAGCGTATATTTA
>OU964984.1:4070327-4185327 GCA_918808275.2 Dolichovespula sylvestris | reverse complement strand
AGAAGAAGGCCGTTTCGCAAAATTAACACTCGGTGGAGCGAGTGAACTCGTAAAAAAGTATAATCGATATTTTTGTACGAGTCTAAGTACTTTCTCTCCCTCTTTTCAACCCTCCTACTCCTCCTCCTACCCTTTACATCGCCCCTCTCTCTCTCTCTCTCTCTCTGTACGCTTCCACTATTCACTCTTCTCTCGGTCATACACACGAATGAAGGAGAACAGGGCTTCTATCTGACACACCGACATGAGTCATATTCATTCTCTAACACACACACACACACTCATATATATATATATATATATATATATATATATATATATATATATATACACACACATAAGGATGAAGCATGTAATGAGAACGCGTCGGCAATGTCGATGGTTTAGTATTAGTGATGGGAGAACGATGGTGTGACGATGGTGTTACGTTGATGGTCGTCATAGTTAGATGTAATGGCGATGGTAGTAGTATTAGTAGTTGTAGTGGTAATAGTAGTAGCAGTGGGGGTTGATGGTGGTGGTAGAGTACCACCTACCCCGACACAGTGGCATAGAAGATTAATTTATTTTACTCCTATATCTCGGGGCTTAATATTTTTCATTAGACTCTCTGTCTCGCCGGTTTCGCGTGCACGTGTTCCACTTCCTCTAAAAACGGGTATCTCCTCCTCCTCCTCCTCCTCCTCCTCCTCCTTCTCTACCCTCTCCTTCTCTTCGTTCATTTACATTATTTGCCACGTGTTCGTCTACCCCCGTGTTCCCCCGCCCCCTTCTCCCTCTCCCCCCCCTCTCTCTCTTTTCTCATCATCATCCCCATCCACCCACCCACCCATCACCACCACCACCATAGTCGCCATAACCATAGCCATAGCCACCCCATCCTTCATCTCCCTTTCTACATCGTCCACCTTTTGATACTTCTATCGCCTAGCTACGAATTTTTATCCTCTCCCCCCTCTAAATCCTCTCAACTATCTATCTATCTATCTATCTATCTATCTATCTATCTATCTATCTGTATATATATATATATATCTACCCACTTATCACCCTTTCTCTCTCGTTCTCTCATACAACCCCCTTTTTCCATACTACTAGCCCTTACCCCAACCGGATGATGATACTTTGATCGTGGAAAATACTTCACTCGCGTTCCTGGAATACCTTTCGAACAAAGCTATTCGTCGCCTCCCTCTTCCATCTGCTACTTTTATTATTACACCAAAATGTTGTATTAATTTGAATTTGTTTTGCGTGCACGCAAATACACGCACGTTTACGTAGATGGATACGTAACGTCCTTCTCTATCGCGTTCGTCTACTATTTCACTCGTATTTTAGTCCATCTATGTATTTTGTCTATGTATTAATGTATGTATGTATGTATCTATGTATGTAATGTATGTATGTATGTACGTACGTCACTGATTCGCGAGATCATTCAAATTATTAGTTCGAAATAATATAATGTTCGCCTTAAAATGAAATTAATTGGTTTTTTATTTGTTTGGCATTTCTTTCTTTTTTCGTTTCGTTTTTCTTCTTTGACGAAATAATGGTTCGGTATATATATATACACGGAGCTTTGGGTACGATCAATAAATCATTGTGGTTTACAGAATGGAGAGGAAGGATGGAATGACGATATTTTTATGTTGTTTTTTCCTTTTCTTTATATTATTTATATCAGAGACATATATATATATATATATATATATATATATATATATATATATCTATATAGGGGTCACGAAATACGGAATGACCGATTAAATTAGCTGAATAGTTTATTTCAATTGGTATTCTTTCATTTTATTTTGTTTTTCTTTTCTATTATTTATTTTTTGTTTTATTCATTAATTCTTTTTAACTTTTTTTTTATTTTCATCTCAACGAATGGATGCACACGCGCGCGTGATTTGCGAACGATCGATAAATCATTATGTTTTTTGTTATACAGAGAAATATAATATAATATGATATAATACAATATAATATAATATATTGTTTATTTTTTATTCGACGAGGGATGGGAATTATATTGGAGGGGTGGATAAAAATACGACATTTTTCGATCGCCATGATTGAACTATGAGATCACACATGATCTATACATACCATAGATCAAGGTCTATAAATTCGTAAACGATTACATACATACCATTCCTCCCATTCACTCTCCTTTATTTCATCTCATTTCATTTCATTTCATTTCATTTCATTTTATTTTTATTATTATTACTTTTTTCCTCTTTTTTTTTTTTTTTTGTAATTATTTTGCCTCCACTTCCTTCTTTCCTTGACATATATCGCGTAATACTTCACATGTCTCTCTCCCTCTCTCCTCCCTCTGTCCCCTTCATTCACCCTTTCCACCTCTCTCTCTCTCTCACTCTCTCTGTATATATATATATATATATATATATATATATATATATATATATATATCTATCTCTTTCCTCATTCTCCGACAAGTTTTACGAGAATCGACAATGACTTGGCGGAAATTTGAAAATGTTTTTTTTCCTTTTTTTTTCTTTTTTTTTTTCTTTTCTTTTCTTTTTCCCAGCCGTAATTTTTACTACCTGCGATTATTACGTGCGGTAGCCGTAAAAATGAAAATAAAAATATATATATATATATAAAAAAAAAAAAGAAATAATAAAAAGAAAGAGAGAAAGAGAGAGAATATTCGACCTCTTTCCAAGAATTTTTCGGGTTCCCGTCGTACAACGAATTTCATCTTTCTTTCATTTTCTTCCTCCTCCTCCTCCTCCTCCTCCTCCCTCCACGAACCCTCCCATCTCCGTTACTCGCCTCTCAACCGTGCTATAATCGTCAAGTCGCCCTCCATAACTTTTTTTTCTTTGTACCTTCAATCTCGTTGTCCCTCGCGTCGGAAGAAAGGAAAAAAATAAAACAGAGAAAAGAAACAAAAAAATATATTTTACGATCGTATCATTCTTTTTATTCTTTTATCCTTTTTTTTATTATTATTATTATTATTATTATTATTATTATTATTATTTTGGTTTTTTTTTCATCTTCCGAAACATTTCGTCTAAAATGATCTCGCTTTACCTTCGTAAAGAAGACAAATTTGAAAAAAAAACATGTAGAGTGAGAGAGACATATATATATATATATATATATACAGAGAGAGAGAGAGAGAGAGAGAGAGAGAGAGAGAGAGAGAGAGAGAGAGAGAGAGAGAGAGAGTGGGGGTGGATGGGGAAGAAGAAAACGAACGAAAGCGAATTCAAATTTCCTGCGAGAAGAATTGATTCTATCGCAATTTATTTTATTTCTCATTTATTTACTTATATTATTTATTTATTTTTTTCTTTTCGTTAAACGCTTCTTTAAGAACTTTATCGTGTAATTAAATAATTAAACACTTTGAATCGTCAAATATATATATATATATATATATATATATATATATCGGTTCAACTCGTAACCTGTAAAGTTTAAAAATATTTTTCATCGAATATAGTAGTATCTTAGCATTATCGTGAATAGTTTAGAAAATGCGGCGTGGGGGAGAGGAAGGAGGGAAAAAAAAAAGGAACGGGGTCACAACGGTTCTTATGTATTGGTACTTTCGAACTATAAGTTCCTTCCTTCTTTCTTTCTTTCTTTCTTTCTTTCTTTCTTTCTTTTTTTTCTCTCATTTTTTTTCTGTCGCCTTTAGTCGACGACGTGCACGCGCGGACATGCATTTTTTTCTTATGTCACTTCGGTGAACCAACTCGGGTTGGTATTATCGATGAGTACGACGTTAGAGTCTTGCACATTTTTTCAATACATACTACACACACACACTCACACACACACATATATATATATATACGAGCGTGGGGACGTGTAAACGTATGCATGCATGTATGCATGATATGTACGTACGTATGTTATGTGTATGCATGCATGCATGCATTCATGCATGATATATACGTACGTATGTATGTACATATGTATGTATGTATGTATGTATGTATATGTGTATGTATGTGTGTATAATTCGTGTTATCGTTTATTCTCATCGTTAGTTATGAATGTGGTGGTGCTTTTACTTGGTCGTGTAAGGCATTTCAATCCGTCTCTTTCTAATTCCTTCTTTCTATTTCCTTTTCTCTCTCTCTCTCTCTCCCTCTCTCCCTCTTTCCCTCTCTCTCTCTCTCTCTCTCTCTCTCTCTCTCTTTCATTCGTTCATTCTTTCTCTTTCTCTTTCTTTCTTACGTTTGCGAGTACTGTCGCTCGGCAGAAACGGGAAACGCCTAAACTATCGATCGAATTACGTAACTGCAGTCAAAGAGAGAGAGAGAGAGAGAGAGAGAGAGAGAGAGGGAGGGAGAGAGAGGCCAGTAATCTCGTTTTTCTAACAAACTTCCGAACTAACCGAACGAAACCTCCCTAAAGAAGTGTATATAAGAAAGTACCCCATTGGTACGTTAAGTTAAAGTTACTTAGTTACTTTACTTACGTACGTGGTTACACACCTACTTGTGCATTCGTAAAACGTCACCCTCCCTCCCCGTCCTCCCCTAAGGCGCGAAGATTCCTCTGTCCGGTACATTGGTTACCTTCTCTTTTTCCCAACCCGTTTTTCTTTCCTTTCGTATTTTTTTTTTCGTTTCCTTCTTTTTTTTGTTTTCCCCCCTTTTATTTTTATTTTACGTCACACTTAACGCGTCCAGTCGTAACGATTAGTTTTATATTTTATTTTATTTTATTTTATTGTATTGGTTCTGTTTTTTCTTTTTTTTTTTTTATGGCTACCTCAAATCTCGTCTTAGCGTATTTCAAGATATTATTGCTTATTTCTTATTTCTTTCCTTTTCTTTTTTTTTTTTTTTTTTTTATTGTTACTTTGTTTCGTTTTCTTTGCATACACGCCCACACACACATAAAATTATGCAAAAAAAATTTGTTTCCCCGTTTTCTCACACAAATTATATATCTAATTTTCCGAATAACTTACGAGTTCTATCATTGCACATGAACATAATTATAACGTATAATAATTATTGATAAGTTTAACGATAATTAGGGGCCTGTAATATCGACAACATTGTATACGTGAGTTTTATCTCGATGCCCATGATTTACATACCTGTAATAAATATATTTCAAAGATTAGATATAAACTAGAAATCGTTAACTCGTAAATTTGCTCCCTCTCTCTCTCTCTCTCTCTCTCTGTCTCGTTATCGACAACCGATACTATTAATCTAAACTAATTAATCTACGAGAGAAATAGTGAATAGATTTCTTTTCTATTCTCTTTTCTTTTCATTTATTTCTTTCTTTCTTTATATCTTTTTATCTTTTTCTTTTGGTAAATACGTTTTCGTATCGCCGAACAAAACGTACGTGATGTTAATAATAATTTAGAAAACAGACGTAGCAAAAAGGATAACCGTATATATGTGTGTGTGTGTGTGTCTATATATATATATATATGTACTAAAGTAGCTATATATAGACGTTAATAATAACTATCCATAAATATTAATAATTACATACGTGTATGTATGCTATTATAGAGGGTGTAAAAGTACAATCGCATGCATAGATATAGAGGTAACACGATATTAAAGATCGTAAACAAATATATCAAAAATAATAAACACCGCGATCATATCCCTTTTCACCCCCCCCCCCCCCCTCCTCCCCCGTTCCCCGCACCTATATCTCGATAACAATTACTTTCGCAACAATCAAACAAATATTAATACAACTCTCCCGTCTCTTCGAACGTTAAGTGCGTTATAATAACGTTGACTCTTAATATCGCGCGTATTTAATATTATCTTACGAATGACGGACGGAAAAAAGAACGAATAAAAATAAATAAAAAAGATAAAATAAAATGAAATAAAAATAAAATGAAAGAATAGAGAAAAAAAAAACAACAACTTTTCAGAACAGTAATAATCGCCGCGTGACGAATACAACACCGATAACGAACTAGCGCTCGTCTGTCCCCGTACTATTTTAAGTGTTTTTTGTTTTTGTTTTCTTTTCGTTTTTAATTATTTTTTCTTCTCTCTCTCTCTCTTTTTTTTTCTTTTTTCTTTAAAAATCGTAAACAATAATATCATACTTCTTGGGATTGACGTAACGATTGTACGCTATTTTTAACGAAAATCCTTGGAACCCGCTCCACCCCTACCCCCGGTCCACCTAGCCCCCTATAACGCTCACTCGACGTTAACTATTTTTTTTTTTTTTTTTTTTAACTAACAAGGTTGATTAGTTATTAGATCGGCTCCCTATCGTGATAATAATCCAACCGTTCGTACGATCCAAATTCGCTCGTTTTTTAACACCCTGTACATACGAACACACACACATACGTACGTATATATGCATACGTGCATATATACAGTATATTCAAAGGTCGAGTCTATCAAAAAAAAAAAAAAAAAAAAAAAAAAAAAAAAAAAAAAAAAAAAAAAAAAAAACTTCTAGAATGGTAATCAAATATTTCTATAATTATAAAAATCTTATTGAATACTTTTAAGTCTCCAAAGTAAATTTAAGTCTCCAATTAGGATTTTAAATATCTTAGTACCTGACGGATTAAGGATTATCATAAAAAGAAAGCATACATACATACATACATACGTACGTAATTACATAGAATACATATATACATATATATATATAAAACGATAAGTCTTAAAAAACTTATTCCACAGTAATCAAATATCCCATTTCTATAAATACAGTAGTAAAATCTTTTCAATGCGATGAAAAATCTAAATGTGTCTTAATATACTCGGTGACGGGTTAAGAATATAAAAAAAGAACGCTTACGTACGTACATACATCCATGCATGCATTGGTTAAAGTTTAATAATGAAACGATTAGATTGAAAAATAAACTATCGGTTAACGAAGAACAAAGACGAATTAGATCGACAAATTCGATAATATATCGACGACGACCGAGGACGAGGACGAGGACGAGGAGGATAAAAAGATGGTAGCGGGTGAATAAGAGAGGAGAGAACGGGGTGAAGGGGCCAAAGAGAGGAGGGCTGTTGTTGGGGTGGTTAGGTTGATGGGTGGATGGGTGGTTGGATGGGTATAGCGCCCACCGACGGGTCTTTCCATTTATTTCTTTCGTTTTTCTTTCCTTTTCTTTGTTACCCCCCCCCCCCTTTCTCTCTCTATCTCTCTCTCTCTCTCTCGTTCTTTTTTTTTTCTCATTCCCGGCAAAAGACGAAGCGCCGTTATGCACGATAAAAAGTTTAATGTCAGAAGACGTCGTGAGCGTCGGCGGCGATGGTGGTGGAAAGGAGAAGAGGGGGAGGAGAGGAGGGTTTAGGAAGGGGGGGGAGGTGGTAGAGAGATGGAAAGAAGGAAGAAGAAGAAGAGGAGGAGGAGATGGAATAGTAGTAGTAGTAGTGGTAGTAGTAGTAGTAGTAATACCAGTAGAGAGGAGGAGGATAGGAAGAGTATAAAAAGGGGGTTGGTGGGGGTAAAAGTGCCCGGGGATCGTAATGACTCGATATGAAACCCGGGCAGTGCAATTTCTTTCTTCTTCTGCCCTTTCCTTCCTCTCTCTCTCTCTCTCTCTCTCTCTCTCTCTCTCTCTCTCTCTCTCTCTCTTTCTTTCTCTTTTTCATTCTCCTCTACCACCACCTTCGTACAACCCCACCTTTGGTCTCCTTTCTCTTTCTCTCCCTCTCCCTTCCTTCTTCCATACCTACCTACACCTACCTACCTACCTACCTACCTACCTACCTACCTACCTACCTATCTCCCTACCCGCCACCCACCACACCCCCGTCCTTCTTCCATGCGTCTGCTCGCTCGTCTTCTTCGTCTTTTTTCATCGCAGTATTTTCCCCATAAAAGCGCCCCGGCATAATAAAGCGTTATATAGCGCGCTGGCACTGAAAAGTAACGCGTCTATCGGCCTTTTCCTCTCTCTCTCTCATCCTCCGAAGCCTCAACCAACCCCCCTTGAACCCTCCCTCGTCTCTGCTGCCTACCAGACTGCTGCCTATCCGCCCGGCGACCCGCCAGCCTCCTTCTTCCCTCTCGGTCCTCCATTCCCCCTTCGTTCTCCGAGGAATCGAAGGTGGAGGAGAGGCGGAGGTGCGGAAGGTGGTGGTAGAGGTAGAGGAGGAGGAGGAGGAGGAGGAGGAGGAGGAGGTGGTGGTGGTGGTGGAGGAGGAGGAGGAGGAGGAGGTACCGGCCTTTTACGGCCTTATTTGTGGAGACGTAAAAATCGTGAAAATCAATACGGAACTTCTAACGTTAAATATTCAGGCTATTGACTGGGCGGGGCAGCCGTGGCAGCAATGTTTCGTACCTGCGGTGGAGTGAGAGAGAGAGAGAGAGAGAGAGAGAGAGAGAGAGAGAGAGAGAGAGAGAGAGAGAGAGAGTTGGGGTAGACGAAGGAGACGGAAGAGACGAAGGAGACGACGACTATGACGACTACGACGACTATGACGGCGAATACGACGACGACCACCGCGATTCTTTCTCTCTCTCTCTCTCTCTCTCTTTCTTTATTTATTTCTCTCCCTCTTTCTCTCTCTCTCTCTTTCTCTCTTTCACTCTTCGTTTCGAACGCCCGGAAACCACCGCGCACGAAACGGCATGCGGCGGCGGCGGCGGCGGCGGCGGCACCCTTTTCTTTTCTTTTCTTTCCTTTCCTTTCCTCCTTTTTTCTCCTTTTTGTTTCTCTTAATTTTTTCATCTTTATTTCCTCTACTTCTTCCCCTTCTTTTCCCGATACGAAACATTACTATTACAAGCGAAAGAGAGAGAGAGAGAGAGAGAGAGAGAGGGGGTTAAAACGAAACCGAAATAAAATTTATGGTAAACGAAATAATAAACAAAGGACAACGTTTACGAGTCTAACGACGAGAGACTTTGACAGGAGGAGGAGGAGGAGGAGGAGGAGGAGGAGGAGGAGGAGGAGGAGATGGTGAAGGTGGAGTAGAACAACGACGACTTAGAACGCGTAATCGCGTGCGATAAGAACGTTTTTCCATCGGAATATTTTCATTGTGCGACGACGAATCGCGTTCACCCGTGAAACGCGTACTCGCGTCTCCTACTCGTTTTTGTTTTTGTTTTCTCTCTCTCTCTCTCTCTCTCTCTCGCTCTCTCTCCACTTTCTACGCTCCCCCCCCCTTCTCCTTCCCACCCCATACCCACCCCCTTTTCTTTCCTTTTTAATTTATTCTTGATTCCAATTTCCTTTCATCGCCACCACACCCAGACGCAACCCCATTCCCGTCCTTTCTTTCTCCCCTTCATTTCTTTTCTTTTCATTTTCTTTTCCTTTTCCCTTTATTTTTTCTTCGTTCCATTTTCTCTCTCTCTCTCTCTCTCTCTCTCTCTCTCTCTCTCTTTCTTTTTTCTTTTCTCTTGTTTTTTTTTTTCTTCTTCTTCTTTAAGATCGTACTCTTCCGCCCTCCACGAAGTGAAAAGATATTATTTCTCCTCGTTCTTTATCATTTTTTTTTTGTCCCTACTGTCTCCCGCCGAGAAGACCACCACCACCCTCCTCCTCCTCCTCCTCCTCTTATCCCCCTTATCCTCCCATCCCCTCGGAGTCCTCCTCCTCCTCCTCCTCCTCCCCCGCCAACTTCGAACTTCGCAACTTCTCGAATTTACGAGCCGCGTTCGCTTTCCATTCCCTCTCTTTCCCCTTTCCTTTCCTGTCTTATTCTTTTTCCTCTTCTTTTCTTTCTCTCTTCTCTCTCTCTCTCTCTCTCTCTCTCTCTCTTCCTGTGTATCTTTCTTTCCTTTTTTTCGTCTTTTAAGACGAGAAAAGATTGGGAGGTTAGTCGAGGGTTGGTTGGTTGGTTGGTGGTAGTTGGACAGAAGCGAGATAAAGGAATTGGTAGGAGAAGAAAGAGACGAGGAGGCCAGATGGGGTTGGAGGAGAGAAAAAGATAGATAGATGGGTAGATAAATAGAGAGGGGGGGGTGAGGGGTGGAAATGATGGCGGTTGGGTGGCGGAGGTGGAGTGGAGGGGGTGGACAGAGAGAGAGAGAGAGAGAGAGAGAGAGTCAGGAACGAGCGTAATTAAAGCGCGCGTATTTACGGCCGGCCGTTTCCGTTTTTATTGACGGCGACGAGACGTAAATGCGCAGGAATTATGGAATAAATAAAAGATAATAAAAGTGGCGATTATATTGATTTCCAAAGCGAGACGCGTTTAACCTGTCTCCCACCCACACCCACCCACCCACCCATCATTCTCTCTCTCTCTCTCTCTCTCTCTCTCTCTCTCTTTCACTCTCGTCGCCGCCGCCAACGCCGCCAACGTCGACGTCGACGTGACTCCCGCATCCCCCCGTTCGTCCCACACCCTTCAAAACTCCCCGTTACACCCTTCGAGCCTTTCCTTCCTTTCTTGTTTCCTTGTTTTCTTGCCTCCTTGTTTCCTTCCTTGCTGTTACTGCCGTTGCTGCTGTTGCTGCTATACAACCGAACCAACCAACCAATCCCTTTCTAGGTATATTGTACGAACTATGTAAGAGATATTGTATATATGTACGTATGTATGTGTGTATATATGTATGTGTGTATGTATGTATGTGTGTGTGTATGTGTGCTCTCAGCCGGCCTGAGAGTAATTAACGCCTGTCGGCCGGACGAAATTTATGCGGTGATACTTTTATACCGCTATACAGAGAAAAGATAGTCTCTCTTTCTCTCTCTCTCTCTCTCTCTCTCTCTCTCTCTCTCTCTCTCTGTGTGTGTGTATGCGTGTGCGTATGTGCCCGTGAAAGAGAAAATGAGATAGGAAAAAACTCCCGAAGCTACGAGACGAATCCAAGTAGAAAAGACGATCGATGCTATCCTTGAGAAGGGGTGTAGAGAAGGATGAGGATGAGGACGAGATATGGGGTGGGTGGTGGTGATGGTGGTGGGATTGGTGGCGGATAAAAGAAGAAAATTTTCTAGCAGAACGGAGAAGAAACGAATTTTCTTTCCCTTCTTTCTTTCTTTCTCTTTAATTCTTCTTCTTCTTTATCTCTGTCTTTATCTTTAACTCTATCTCTCTATATCTCTATATATCTATATATCTCTATCCTTTTCTTTCTACCTCTCTTTATGTCCCCTCTCTCTCTCTCTCTCTCTCTCTCTCTCGTGTTCTCTCTGTTTCTATGTGAAAAAGAAGTTCACGGCGAGGCAAGAAGCACCGTGACATTGATTTATTTCGACTTCGATAACCTTCCTTCCTTCCTTCCTTCCTTCCTTCCTTCCTTCCTTTACTCTTCCTCATTCCTCTCATCCTTCTACACCCCCTCATCCCCATCCCTCTCTAACCTCTCTTGCCATCTATTTCTACGCTCGCGCGTGTAATACCATCGAAACTTAAATGAAAAGTTAAAAGTCTCTTCCTTTTTTAAACGTCTCCATCGTGTCCTCCATCCTCCACTATGACGAAATCGATCTGTCTTTTTATTATTTTATTATTATTGTTATTATTATTATTATTATTATTGTTATCATTTTTATGTTTCCGAAAAGAAATCGAGTTGGATTTGTTTGATCTCTACGTGAAAAGAGAAAGGAAAAGGAAGAAAAATTAAATTTCGAGCATCGCGCTTTCGAATTGATCGATGTCGAAAATTCGAATGGGAAATGAAATTAATGACAAAAAACATGTTTCTCCTAGATCTCGATTGAAGGATAAAAAAGTAAAAGAAATAGAGAAGCAAATAATTTGTCATCGCGTTAATCGGGATAATTATCGCACGTACCTGCTAATCGATTGAAAAGTATTTTTTTTTCTTTCTTTCTTTCTTTCTTTCTTTCTTTTTTCTTTTTTAGTTTTATATACTAATAAAAAGCAAAATTTTCATTTAACGAATCCGACCTGACGAATATTGAAACTCATTAAATACACGGTTAACGGGCTTACAAAGAATTCATAGATTTTCGATGAAAATGAAAGCACCCTCCCACAACCCTGCTCGCTCCTCTCACCCCCCCCCCCTCTCCTCCATTCATCGATATAATCAATTGTTCTAATCGGACGAACGATTGAAACGTTTGAAACAAACCTCATCCATTGACTCGATGATCTCTCATGTATAAACAACACGTACGTATCTCCCATACATACTTAAATATATACATAACATAAGTACATACATACATATATATATATATATATATATATATCGTAGGTACTTCAATCAAAATGAAAGCACCATTCGTATAGGTATTATCGACACTATTAAAAAGTCTCCATTGAAGAAATAAGAGAGAAAAAGATAGACAGATGGATAGAGAGAGAGAGAGAGAGAGAGAGAGAATGAGTGAGTGTGGATTTTCCGTCACGTTTTATTCACATTTTACGTTGAAAATATGCTTGGACATATTCGAACGTGCGCCATTAACGCGTGTGTGGGGTTGGGGTTGATGGTGGGGTGGTGGGGACAGGAAGGACATCGTCCATTCTCGAAATCTACATTTTCATTTCGTTTATAATTGACGATGATCGACGTGCGCGCCATATTACAAACTAACGTAGATCTTATTAACGGGGTTACGTTCGCATTAACGGGGACGATTTATCGATGGACCTGTCGGTGTATGGGGGAGAAGGGGAGCGCGAAAAAAAAAAAAAAGAAAAAGAGGGACATGAAATAAATCTCTGAATCGTCAATTTGTTTCTGAAATTTAACGGACAGTGATCAAAATTATGATCGTATCGCTCTTTTTTGTATTTATTTATTTATTTATTTATTTATTTATTTATTTATTTTTTTCATTTTTATCATCATCATACGCTTGTATGCTAAATCTTGTCGTTGAAGGAAAAAAAAGGGGAAAGAAAAAGAATGGACGACCATTGGATTTATTTATTTCTTTCGTAACGAATTCGATTTGTATTCTAATTAATGTATATGTGTGTGTGTGTGATTTATTTAATATGTACATATATATATATTTTTGTAATTAATATTTGTATTATCATTCGCAGGTCGTCCTATCGGCATGCAGTACCTACTTTGACACGATCCTGTCGCAATACGAAGAGAAGGATCCCATCGTAATCATGCGCGACGTCAAATTCTCGGACATCAAAGTACTCGTCGAGTTCATGTACAAGGGAGAAATTAATATCGATCACGTAAGTGCCTTTACGTACACGTATACATACATACATACATACACACACACGCACACACGCACACACACATATATATCGATAGTTATTCTCTCTCAATCACTCTCTAACCACATTTATACCAATACGTTCGATACACACGTATACACACACACACACACACGCGCGCTCGCGAGTCTACACGTATCTTCTTCCCTTTTCTCTCGCACAAATCAGGTTTGAAGTTTTTGACAAAAGAAAATAGAAAAAAAGAGGGGGAGGGGAATAATAAATGGAATAAAAGGAGAAAATAGAAATGGAAGGAAATAAAAGGGGGCCTGGGCGGGGAGCAGGGGGTGAGCGAGCGAGCGAGGGAGAGAGGAGGTAGGAAAAATAAAAAATAAAATAAAATGAAATAAAATAAAATAAAATAAAAAAGGAAAAAACGGTCGATCGACAACGCACAAAAACATCGAAGCGAAACGTCTTCATTTTCTATCGGTGACGTTCGACAGGCGGAGAGTCGCTTTTCAATTCGACACGGACAATAAAAAATCTACGGGAGAATTTGACGATGAATGTTTGATAGATTTGACTCTCTCTCTCTCTCTCTCTCTCTCTCTCTCGGCCGATCGGGCCGCCGCCACTCTTCGTTGCCTTCGTGTAGTTACGACACGTATATTTCCTTCTATATGCGTGTTCGTGTATAGAAAAACATTATATACGTACGTAAGTACGTTTATGTTTGTATGCATGTATGTAGGTATGTACATACGTGGAAAGAGGAATTACTCTCTACTCCTCCTCCGTACTTTATTTTCGAACGACCCACTGTCACACGTCTACGTTTCTCTCTTTTTCCCTCTCTAGTTTTTTACGTCAAATTTTCAAAACAAATCTAACAAATCGCGGAACAAACAAACACGATTGAATCGATATATATATATATATATATGTGTGTGTGTGTGTATGTATGTATGTATGTATATATATATATATATATATGGTGTATAGACAAGAGAAATAAATAAATAAAAAAAAAAAGGGACACCCTACGCGCTTTTGTATATTTATTCATTTATTTATTTATTTAATTAGCCGAGTGAACAATTTTTATCATATTTCGTTTCGATAATACCATCATGTGGGAATTACATACGGTGTATTTATCGTAATAATAGGATTTGTATAGAGATAGAATATTGGAATTAATTAATTTTCTTTGACTATCCGTAGTTGGATTTAGAATTTTATTCGGAATAACGTCGATATTATTTTTCATCGTTGTTGTATGGTTAATGTAAAATTAACGAAGTTAGAATTAATTGGTATGTAACATGAATAAGGTGTATCTTATATTCGTAATAATAATAATAATCAATGATAAATATAAATATATGCGATATATCAATGTGATAATAAATTTTCGTGATATTACTTTCTTCAAGGAAGTTTCATAGTTTCATAGTTGGTCGCTCTCTCTCTCTCTCTCTCTCTCTCGCGCGCGCGCAAATTCTTCGACGATTTCTAGTCGTGACGACCGGGGCCCCATTGAGCTTTCTCCAGCACGGTTGTGTCGTCGTCGTTGTTGTTGTTGTTGTTTTTGTTGTTTATTATTTCTATTTTCGTCTTTTTTCTTTTCTTTTTCGTGAGGAAAAATCACACCGACCAGAAGACGATGGATAAAGCCGAGTGAAATTACGTTTAACACACACAGCGCCACTCATATTATTATATTTTTGTAATTAAGAAGAAAAAGAAAAGGAAAAGGAAAAGGGAAAGCAAAAAAGAAAGACAGAAGAAAAAGGAATCGAAAAATGTCGCTTCTCTCCTCTCTCTCTCTCTCTCTCTCTCTCTCTCTCTTTCTTTCTCAGTCTTTCGTTTTCTCTCTTTTTCTCTATAAGAGAAAGAAAAGAAAAAATGAAGGGAGGGAGAGGGAAGGAGAGAGATGAAGAAAAATAAAAAGTGGTTTCATTTCTGAAATACATTATTCTGGTCTAGAACGAAGCCAAACGGCAGCAATGGCGATGCTGACCCACATAAGCATTTTTCCAATTCCAGCAGTTGGCCGATAGAAAGCCACCGAAGCCGCCATAGTCTTCGTCGTCGTCGTCGTCATCGTAGTAATAGTCGTTGTAGCCGATTCATAGAAAGTTCTTGATATATATATATATATATATATACACATATACATACATACATATATATTTATGTATACATTATTGAATTATATTATGGATATATATATATATTAATATTTATAATTATATAAATATATATATATATATATATATAAATAATTAACAATTATTACAAATATTAAATACATAAAATAAATATTTCGATATTATATTTTATAGAAAAAAAAAATATATATATATATATATATCTCCTAATTACACATTATAATTCTCTAATAATGCACACATTGAAACACCACGCACACGCACGCACGTACGATGACGGTCGAAGCACGCCATTATATCGCTTCGAAAATTAGCGAAACGTAATTGGCGATTCCTCCCCCTATCCCTCCTTCATCCCTCATACCTCACTCCTTCCTCGAACCACCCCCACACACACACACACTCCCTCTCCCAATCCCATCTCTCTCATCGCCCCCGTTCTATTTTTTTTTTCTTCTTTTATTTTCTTTTTTTTTTTGTTTCTTTCTTTCTTTCTGATTTTTTTTTCTCTTCTTTCTTTTTTTTTTTTCATTCCCATACTTCCACCCTTTCCTCACCGAACGACAATGACGTTCGTTACGCGACCTTTCTGTCGTTCTTTAATTATCATACCGTGCTCTCTCTCTCTCTCTCTCTCTCTCTCTCTCTTCTCGGCAATAGAATCAGCCGATAGAAATTCCATGCGCCATTTTTGAAATGACCGAAGATCGAAATAAACAAGCGAAAACGTACACGCGCGTGCGTGCGTGCGTGTGTGCGTGTGTGTCATATATCGATGGGTGGGAGAACGATAAGAGAAGGGCGGGGAGAGGGGACACGTGTCAACGGAACGCATGCGTTATTAAATCCGATCGAATTTTAACGAGCGTGTATTAGAAGACTATTTCCAAAGACTTTCTAACGTTTCTCCGTCGCCCCTCTACTCGGCTAGCCGAGCGCATTGGGCTATTCAATGATTATTCGTTTACAATGATCAAATCGCGTTCTCCTATATTCGTCGTTGTCGTTGGTCGGTGGTAGGTTCAATTTAGAAATTTATATTGGAAAATGTTGTATTAAGGAACGATAATCATTAGCTTTTCAATGTCGCGTATAGTTTTATATAAATCGTTAGAAATTATTCTTTAGGAAATTCTCGTCCTTTCTCTTCTTTTCTTACCTTTCTTCCTCTCTCTCTCTCTCTCGCTCGCTCTCTCGCTCTGTTTTTTCTTTTATCTTCTCTCTTTTTTCCTCCTTTTCTTTTTCCTTTTTTTTTTTTCGCGCGTGAAACGCGTTCGAATCGGAGCACGTGACATTGACGGCGCCATCTTGAATTATCTAGACGAATCACGACGTCGTTGTTTTTTGCAGCTACATTTTTTATATCGGTCGCGAACGTCGACGCAGAGAGATAGGAGCGCATAGAGAGAGAGAGAGAGAGAGAGAGAATGAGAGGAGAGGAGAGGAGAGGAGAGGAGAGGAGGGAAGCTCTTCTTCCTTCTCTCATTCGTCGACTTTTGTTTGTCGCGCGAATTTTTTATAGGGAAGAGAGAAAAACGACGTTGTGTTTTATGAAATCGATAGTTTCTCGTTTATACGGGCCCGACATGCGTGCGTATGTATTCTTCTACAGGGTGTCGTAAAAGTATTAGTGCTGGGCAATTTCAGTTTCTTCTTATTGTGTTCTCTTACTTTTTATTATCATTAGTATTATTATTATTTTATTTTCAATTTTTTGAATTATAATTGAATTGTAATTACACGGGGGAGAACGTACGTCGTACGAATGCAAATAAAAATATACGTGTACGAGGTTTGAAAATGTTATTAATTTGTGGACTTAGATAAAATCTTTTTTAAAGATAGATTTTAATGTTTCGCGCTTAGGTCGTCGTCGTCACTCTAACGACCCAGATGAGAATGTCTCTAGAGTTTCGTTGTCGAGACGCGACTATGAGACCCCTCTCTCCCTCCTTCCCTCCTTCCCTACACAACATCCCCCACCCTTCTTCTTCCCCGATACTTTTTATTGCCGTCACTTAAAGGAATGCAAGCACGTGGCCAATGACCTGACGTTATGGTGTCTCTCGTACCACTTGACGAAGACTTTAGATTTGAGATAAACTCTATCTTGGCCATGAAGTATTGGAAAAAGTTGTAAATCTTTTTTCCTTCTTAGGACTCGGAGAAGATATATTTTTATACCACCTGTATATATATATATATATATATATGTACATATATGTATGTATATTTTTTTTTCGTACCAATTTTTATATCGTCCTTTTTTATTCTTTTTTCTTTTTTATCACTAATTTTTTAATACGAATATTTCATTTTTTGTTTTTTATTTTTCATTCGTACCGGTCGTACTAACGTCGACTTTTCGCGTCTGTCATAGGTATCATAGCGTCGTGCTTTAGTATTGTCAGTATATAATATAAATATATATATATATATATATATATATACACTGTCGTAGAATATATTTATACTATATATACTTATACAGATATATTTACAAATAATTTGTCTTGTCGTAATTATCGGTCCTTGCTTGGATTTCCTTCTCCGATAAAAAAAAGAAAAAAAATAATCGTAGGAAAAAGAAGTAAGGATTGTAATTTCTCTCTATCTTCTTTCTTTTGTTACGATTTATAAATTAATCCGAATTATTATTTATCGGAATAAATTGTGTACGCATTCAAAATGTAAATGATCGAAGCTCATCTCGATAAACAAGTTAAAAATATATACGTGTTTATTGGTCGAGGATCGAATTCCATACCGTTACTGATTGTACTGCAATTAAAGCTATTCAAAATTAAATTAAATTTAATTGAATTAAATTAAAAATAAAAAATAATAAAAATAAAAAAAAAAAGAAAGAAGAGGCGAGAAATGAATTAAAATATGAAAAGAAGAAGAAGTACTTAATACCGGGCATTATTAAATTTATTCGCGATATCATATATCCGAGATGGAGTATTGCAAAAACAAGAGTGCATATCGGTCATGTTGATTATCTTAACGCAAATGTAATTTTAAATTTATACTAATAATGATTATAATGATAATGATTATTTATATATGTGTAAGTGTCTGTATATCGCATATACCTATATTTATATAGTATAATACTATAATATATAATACTGATTATTATTATACTATATATATATATATATGTGTGTGCGTGTGTATGTTAATGTATATAAATATATATTAATATATTATACTGACGAGAAAAGTGAAGTAAATCTCTTATCACACTTTTTCTATCAAGTTGATTGCAATTTTTTTTTTTTTTTTTTTTTATTTTGCATCGACCGGACGCCATAACGCGAACTATGATACGACAAAAAATACCCCCTTCCCCTTCCCCTCCAACCAAGTGAGACACACGAAACGAAGAAAGCGTGGAATCTAGGGTAAAAACGAAGAACTAGCACGATTCTAATATCTCGCATAGTATATCTTCTGAAAGAAATTTGAAATCGATAGACGAAAAATTATACGAAATTTACACATTTCAATACTTTACTCCTATAAATCATACACACACGCACGCAAAATATATTTATATTATATAAATCGGTATATCGTAATTAATGTACTTACGAGAGGTTGCAAAAGTTGTGATTCTCAAATTGACAAAAATATCGATGTATCTTGAAACGAATAAAGCGGGGAAAAAAAAGACTGATTAAAATAATCTAAAGAAGAAAAAAGAAGAAGAAAAAAAAGAAAGAAAATTAAAAAAAAAAAAATAAAAGCGAATCGATCGAGCTCTCTTATATCTTTTTCTTTTTTTGTTTTTTGTTTTTGTTTATAGACAAGATTGTCGTCCCTATTAAAGACAGCCGAGGATCTTCATATCAAGGGTCTTGCGGAGGTAAGCTGGCGTAGCGATTCAACGCAAAATGATTTGAGTAACAGCGGTCACAGTCCGGGCGCGGCTACGCCAGGGGTTGAAACGGTTTTAAGGGAAGGTGACACGGACGAACCGCCACCCCCAAAACAGAGGCGCAGAGGACGTCCGCCATTGGACGATACACCTACGACGCACGACGTCTTTACGCCAAAAATCACTTGTATCACGGGAAACGTATGTTGGATATATTACCTTTTTTTTCTTTTCTTTTTTTTTTTTTTTTCTTCTTTTCGAGAAAGTTCCAACTAAAAAACGATTGTAAATGTCGTCGTCGTGGTGACGTGATTTTACGACGATAATGACGATGATGATGCGATAGATCGATTTCTTTTCCTCTATGTTCTATATATACGTATATGTGTATATATGTATATGTATGTATATATATATATATTATTTTTTTTTTTTTTTAAATACCTCCCAGTCGAACGGTACTATATTTATAAAAATTCTTTCATTAGTATGCACCTTCGAATTCGCAGGAGGAAATGATGAGCGAAGGTGACCACGAAAGTTGGGACGACGAGATGATGATGAACGAGAATAACGAAACGCCACTGCCGGTGGTAAGGATCGATTTATAATCTTAATCTATATTTATTATTCGTCGATGATATCTCGATATCTTCAAATCGTTTGATATATATATATATATATATATATAGTTTTTTTTTTCTTTTCATTTAATCCGATCGTATTAATTTTTTCCAGCTATCCTACATGCCGAAGGAGGACAGTAGTACCTCCGATCAAGAAAAGAAAGGTAAATCACATTCGTAACGATCACGTGTGACGAATTTTGTTTGTTCATTCGAAAGTAAAGAAAAAAAAAAAAAAAGAAAAAAAGAAGATCAAAAGAATAACCATTGATTATTAAATAAATTAAATTGATTAAATAAATGAAGTACCTGTAGAAATAAAGTTCCTTCTTCAATCTCCTTTATTACGATATAATTATATCTATACAACGCGCTTATGCATGCTTGGGTACGTACGGTATATATATATTTTTCTTTTCTATTTTTTTTTTTTTTTTTTTTTTCTTCTTTTCTTTTACAGCGCCTACGACGACACCGTCGTCGAATTCGAACGCGACGAACCTGTCGATCCCGGAACAATTTCGGGACGTCGTTAAAATGAACGATTATCTTACGACGGGCCGTAGACAAGAATTCTGGGAGGAACCGTTCACGCGACGCGTAATGGATGCCATCAAGAGCAAGGAGTTAGAAATGAAGACTGCCGCTGAGATACTCGGCGTTTCTTACGGGACCCTATATGGGAGATATCGTGACAGTTATGGTTGCCTTAAACACCCGTATAGGTAATGATTATACATCAAAGATCGTTGAAAAATAATAATAAAAAAAAAATAAAAAATAAAAATAAAACAAAAGAAAGAACTTAAAATAAAATTAGTATAAATCTCGAGGAACTTTTCATTCGTCCAATATTCATTCGTTTTTATCTTTTTCTTTTTTTCTTCTCTCTCTCTTACTCTCTCTCACTCACTCACTCTTTCTCTCTCTCTATCTATCTCTATCTCTATCTCTAGAGTTAGGGATTTTTGGTCGGAGCCTGGACCGGCGGAAGTCCTCGCAAAATTACGAAGGAAGGAGATAACGTTGTTCCGCGCGGCCGAGTTCCTCAACGTGACCGTACACACATTGGCGACTTACCTTTCGACCCTCCAAGGCTCCGAGAGGATTTCGTTGGCCGGTGACGTTAGTGCGACGTCGGTAAACGTCGAGGGTAACAACGACAACAACGCGCAGCAGGAGAACAACGAATCTTCGTCGTCGTCGTCGGTCAACGATATCATACAAAAGATCAATGCCAACGCCGTAACAGCGGCCACTCCGACTACCTCGACTACGATAAAAAGAGAGGGCGGTGGTTACTTGGAGGTACCAACGGCCGCGGTTGTACCGAAAGCAGCAACAACCTCCGTACTCGAAAACAATCCCGACATAACGATCGTCAAAACCGAAAATCTACCCCGTAAACGCGAATACGCAAAGATATCCAATACGGAGAACAACAACGCGAAACTGATGAGCGGCGGTGCCGTCAGTGAGATCACTACCCAATCCTCTCAACAGCAACAGCAACAGCAACAACAACAGCAACAGCAACAACAGCAACAACAGCAACAACAACAGAAGATCACCGATCCGCTCGCATTGAACAACGACAACAGTAAACCCTAACTATTCAGGCCTTATTTAACACCGGCGAGTCCAAGAATAACGGGCGCCACCAATGCCAGTTATAGAACCGAACTCTGTCCACGGAGATTTTATTCGAACGTATTCACGCGCTTCTTGACTAATTTTCATTTGAAGTAATGGAAAATTCAAAGAAATATATATATATATATGTGTTTATATATATATATATATGTGTGTGTGCGTAATTTGATTAATTAATTTAGATCGTGAGATCATCATCCATGACCACCGATCTCTCCGAGGATCCATCCATCCTTTCAACATTTTGTTCGTACCTACTCTCTCTCTCTCTCTCTCTCTCTGTCTCTCTGTGTAAATCTCTTTCTATCTCTCTCCCTCGCTAAATCTCTAAATCTCTAAATCACTAATCGATAGTGTCTAATCCATCTTGTACTACTACTACCCATCATCTGTCTGTGCATACACCTGTCTCTCTTTATATCTCTATCGTCTCTCTCATCTCGTACGCCGTGCACGTGTAAACAAAGTTTAGAATTAGAATTAGAATTAGAAAAAAAATATTTTAATAATTTCATTTAATCGAACGAAATTCATTTTCGATCTCACGTTATAACAACGTCCTTTTGAGGAAAGATACGTGTGTGTGTGTGTGTGTGTGTGTGTGTTTTGTGTGCGTGAGTGAGGTATGTGTGTGTGTGTGCGCGCGCGCGTACGTTCGACGAGCATGACCACCCATCGATAAAACACCCATAATCTATTTTTCTTTTTATCTCGATCCTCCTCACCTCTCACCCCTCGTCCTAGTTTTCATTCTTTTTCAAAACTATCACCCCATGGATCCTAAATCGAATACCATTAAAAGATTAAGAATAGAAATAAAAAATTCGGCAGTTAGATCCTCTTTTCTTTCTTTCTTTTTTTTTCCTTCTTTTTCCTATGATCGATTGTAATTGTAATATGTAATGATAATAAAAATAATAATAATAATAATATTATTATTATTATTATTATTATTATTGTTATTAATAAAAAAGAAAGAAAAATAATAATAGTAATAATGATGATGATGATGATGATGATGATGATGACGACGATGATGATAGTAATGGCGGCCGTGATCTTGGAAAATTGCGTTTTGAGAAGAAGAAAAAGAGAAAAGGAGAAAAAGAAGAGGTTCAAACGAAGATAAAAAAAAGAAAGAGAGATTAAGAAGAGCGTGTAATAAAATGTTCAATCGAAGTTCCTTTTGAATAACGACGTGTAGTATGTATCGCAAACAAACAAACAAACAAACAAACATACAAACAAACATACATACATACAAACATACATACAAACAAGAAGAAGAATGCCTAGACTATTTTCTGCCGCATGTGTCTGTATGGGTAGCACGTAAAGAGCGACAATATATTATCTTCTTCACGGTAGAATATCCTGTTCGTAGTAAGCGATTGATGATGATAATGATGATGATAATGATGATGATGATGATGATGATGATGATGGTGCTGATGATAATGGTGGAAGAGGAGGAGGATGAGGAAGGTCGGATAGAAAAAAGGAAAAAGGAAGAAAAAATAGCCGAGAACGATGACGATGACGATGATTATGACAAATATTTAAAAAGGAGACACCTTGTATATGATCTTCTCGAACGACACTTTCTCTTATTATATATACATCTACACACACACACACACACACACACACGCGTATATGTATACAAACACTTAGTATTACTGATCACACAAATGTAGTATCACTATATATATAATATATATATATGATGTGTGTGTGTATGTATGTGTGTATGTTATATATGTGTGTGTACATATATATATATATATATATGTGTATATATATGTAACGTGAGTCGTACGAGGATCACCAATCCGTCTATATGTATGAGAAAAAACGAGAGAGAGAGAGAGAGAGAGAGAGAGAGAGAGAGAGAGAGAGAGAGAGAGAGAAGATAAATAATAATAATAATAAGAGGGAGAAAAAAACAAAAATGGGGCGAATAAAAAAAACAAGAAAATACGGAAACGGTACAATTTTATCATTCTTTCTCTTTATATATATATATATATATATATATATATTATATATATATAATAAAAAAAAAACAGTATAGGAAAACGTATCGCACGTATCGTTAGTATATATGAGCTTTAGAAAATCGTTACTATTATTATTATTATTATTATTATTATTATTTTAATTATTATAATTATTATTACTATTATTAATATTATTATTATTATTATTATTATTCAAACATTATTATATACATATTATATAACGCATACGTGCGCGTGTGTCTGTCTGTCTGTCTGTCTGTCTGTGCGAGCTTCTTTTCTTTCTTTTTTTTTTTCTTTTTTGTATCTATATATATATATATATATATATATATATATATATATATATATATAGATAGGTATTTTAAAAAAAAGAAAGGTGGCGACGAATTGAACAATGATCGCCGATTAATAAAATATATCAAAAATGTACGATTGATTTAATGTCGAAGGGCCAATTACGAGGGGATACGCATATGAAACACGTCCATTGTAAATAATTGGTGCAATAACAACACCGACGGAATATTATTATTATCGTATTATTTCTCTCAATTCTATTTTTCTTTTTTTTTTTTTTTCTTTTTCTTTTTTACTTTCGGAAAGCGTCGGAATCATATATATTATATTATATTATATTATATATATATATATATATCTATACAGTTTTTTTTTTCAGAAACTTTAAAAAAATTGTATGCGCTTAACACTTATGTGCGATTAAGATTATAACAATTATTATTATTATTGCGAGTAAGAAAGAAAAGAAAAGAAAAAGAAAGGATGGAAAAGATTTAACAAAGAAAGGAAAGAAATGGCGTCGATGCGAGAAGTGGGTAGTGCATCTTCTTCGACAACACAATGCATTATTGGTATATATGTGTGTGTGTATATATATATATATACATATATATATATATACATATACACACACCTGTACATGAAGGCTCGAGAGCGAAATCGTGCATTTCGTTTATATTCTCTCTCTCTCTCTCTCTCTCTCTCTTTCCTTGTACTTTGTTATAAATATATCCCTTCCTTTTTTTCTTTTTTTTTTCTGTTTTATTTTCTCTCATGTCACTTGCAAAAGGAAAAAAAAACTTAATAAAACGAGGCCGCCATTTTTGTAAATCGCGAATAACTCCATGAGAGATGGATTGACTGGAAATGAGAGTATTCCTGTTTGACACGGTGGTAAAAAATTTATAATTAAGAACTATGACGATTATGATGATGATGATGATGATAATAATAATAATAATAATAATAATAATAATAATAATAATAATATATACATATATACATACATATATACATATACATACATACATACATACATACATACATATATATATATATATATATAGTAGAGGTATTTCCCAATGATATTTTTCGATGATATAAGACTTAGATTGCATCCGAAACACACACATTCGTAGAAAAAATATCGGTACTTGTAAAGTAATCCGCAAAATTTTTTGGACGAACGGTTTGAGGGGAACGGGGAGAGCGTCCGTCGAGTCGTATCGATTAGATTAAGAAAGCACCGTTTGAGGGGAACGGCGGGAGGGCGGGTGATGGAGGGGAAAAGAAGAAACATATACAAAAAAAAAAAAAATAAGAAAAGAAAAGACGAGTAAACGTATATATATATATATATATATATATATATATATATATAAACGAGCGGAAATGTAAAACGATCGTGCGTGCTTTGCGTGCTTTGCGTGCGAGCGAGCGAGCGAGCGAGCGTAAGGAAGAGAAAACAAAAAGGTAAAATAAAATAAAATAAAATAAAATAAAATAAAATAAAGTAAAAATAAAGTAAGGTAAAGTAAAGTAAGGTAAGGTAAAGTAAGGTAAAGGAAAACTCGTAGGGGGGGGGGAAAAAAAATGGAAGCACTTTTTCTTAAGGAAGAATTTAAAAGATACATATTGAAACGAACTTCGCGAACGAAAATGAAAGTGGTATTGTGATGTTTATGTGCGTGTATATATACAGAAGTGTGTGTAATATTTGAACGAAAGCGATTTAAAAGGGCCGGGGGGGGGGGTGGGGGAGAGAGAGAGAAAAGCAAGAAGAAGGAAAATAGAGAAAGAAAAAAACAAAAAGAAAGAGCGAAAAGGCGTACGAGGGAAACGAAACGAAACGAAAGAAAAGAATGTGAATTTTAACAAATTAAGAAAAAGGAGAACGTAATTATTTGAGAAAATGGCGGATGATGAAGGGATGGTGGGGGTGGGGGTGGGGGAGTGTGGTGGTGTTAGAGCGGCAACTAAAGCAGCAGGAGGGTTTCGGTCGAAGGGTTGACGAGCGGCTGTGTTCGATGGGCGAACTTACACAGGGGGAGGGGGCGGGGGCGGGGGTGAAATAAGTGCGTTGTAGTAGTATCCTCTCGCGTTTCTTAAGCTAAATCGAAATTGATAATCGAGATGCCCATATCGAGAATCTCGACCGTCGGAGTTAACCGATTAAAAATTAATCCGAACGATTTTTTAAAAGGTCGTCCGAGCGAGGAAAGATTTATTTTTTAAAAGGCATGCAATCCTCTCTATTTGTATTAGAAACGCGAAAGCGTAAACGACGAGGCGAACGAACGAACGAACGAACGAACGAAAAAAAAAATGACCGGTGTATATCGTTTACTGGTTTTTTTTTTCTTTTTCTTTTTTTTTTCTTTTTTTTTTTCTTCAAAGTCCGGGAAAAGAAAGAAAGAAAGAAAGAAAAGAAAAGAAAAGAAAAGTGAAACGAAAAAGATGAGCGATACTTTTGCAAAATATGAAAGAAAAAAAAGAAACGAAACAAAACGATTCATTTTTGATTTGTCCACTTGGATATCGGATCTCGTGAGAGAAAGAGAGAGAGAGAGAGAGAGAGAGTGCGAGAGTGAGAGAGTGAGAGAGAGAGAGAGAGAGAGAGAAATATCAATTCTTCGATTACACTTCACAAGAAGTGATCATAGACCACCAAAATAATTCTATCTTTAATAAGAAATCATTTTATACTGTGAGTGTAATTTATAAAAAAAAAATTTTTCGATCATAGATTTTATTCGTCTCTAACTTTTCTCGAAGAAATTAATTAATAATTATAAAAAAAAGGACTTTTAGATCGGCTCGTCGGGTGCAACGCACGCACGCACAACACACACACACACACACACAATGCGAGAGAGTGTGTGTGTGTGTGCGTGCGCGCGCGTGTGTATTGTGTATAATGTGTGTATACTACGTGTATATGTATAACGATATTACGTATTTATATATTACACATATATAATATCACTAACCGCAAAGAAATATACGAGTAATATCACGCATATTGATATGTATTTGTAATTAATGATATTACATATATATACATATGTAATATCATTAATATAAAAATATATAAATATACATATTATACATATACATGTATGTAATATCAGTAAGTAAGAGAAAAATGTATGATTACGTCGCGACATATATATATATATATATATATATATATATATATTTATATATATATATATTGTGTCTCTTCATCGAATATTATTACGTCTTAATACGTGACTTTTATCCAATTAACGATCATTTTCTTCTCTCTTTCTCTTTCTTTCTAACTCTACTACCTTCCTTTCGTTCTTTCATTCATTCATTCATTCATTCATTCATTCATTCATTCATTTCTTCATTCATTCGTTCTTTCATCCTTCCTTTTTTTTCTTTTTTTTTTTTTTCATAATAAAATAAGACTAAGAGACATACCAAATGAATGAAACGTAAGAGGACAAGTTTTGTTAGGTTTAGAGATAATTAATTATCGCATATCAAGAGATCGAAAGAAAAGATGTAGACAACAAGAAAATAAAATAAAATAAAAAAAAAAAAAATAAGAAGGAAAGAAAGCGAGGAAGGAAGGAAGGAGGAAAGGAAGGAAGGGAGGGAGGAAAGAATACAAAAAAATAAATAAATAAATAAATAAATAAACAAAGAAAATAAGAAATAATAAAAAGAAAGAAATACATGCGCTAAAAATGCACTCTGCATTTGCCTATGCACGTCCCGGCGGCGAATAGCTGCATCGGGGCATGCACAAGACCACTTTTTACTCTAGAAAAGAGTATACGACTAGGAGTATTAATATTTAATGTTAATAATCAATGCGATTTTTCATCGTTCGTAATGGATGGTCATAACTAACTTTTTTTTTCTTTTTTTCTTTCTCTCTTTTTTTTTTTTTTTCCTTTGGATCACCTCTCCCAACGCCATTATCACACGCAATTTGATAAACATCGAGCCTTTTGTCGAACAAATTACACAAAAATATATAGATACGAATTTATGTTACGAATTTATTATACTCTTGATATAAGCAATTGTTTATCATTTAAAACGATACGAATGCAATGGACGCGCGATCTATGGCAAAATTAAAAATAAAACATTAAAGAGGAAACGAATGAGCGAAGGATGAATTAACGAAGAATTCTTTACGAATATCTTTCTATTTTCTTGTTCCTTTTTCCTTTCTTTAATAGATAGTTTTTTTTTTTTTTTTTTAATTATACCGACGTTCGAAACGATTATCGTTTTTAATTCGATTGTTTTCGTGCCAAAGTACAAACTCATATTGAAGTTACATTCGAACGATAAGCGAATGATAATTAATTAACAAAATGGCGTGAGGTGTATGTAGAGAATAAAAAGAAAGTAAAAAAAGAAGATAAAGAAAAAAGAAAAATAAAAGCAATGACCATGCATACGTTCGAACGTATCTCTTGTATCATAATCGTGACATCGGTCTGAACTGGTAAAACGAGTCTCTCATGACCGATCCGCGACGAATAATAATAATAAATAATAATAATAATAATAATAATAATAATAATAATAATAAATAATAATAATAATAATAATAAATAATAAATAATAATAATAATAATAATAATAATAACAACAATAACAATAATAATAATATTAATAATACTAATAATACAAATAATAATAAATTAATAATAATAATAATAATAATAATAATAATAATGCATTATTGACGATGTTGTAATGAGAAGACAGGACAAGACTCTAGCCTATTGGCGAACGATATGCCCACTTTATGGGGCTCTATCGCACCATGAGACTAATAAGAAGCAAAACAATAAAAAAAAAAAAAAAAAAAAAAAAAAAAAACAAGGAAAAAAAAACAAAAAAAGATAAAAAGATAAAAAATACTAAAACGAGAACGAAAAAGAGAGATGGAGCGAGAAAACGAAAAAAAAAGAAAATAAAAAGGAGGTCAAGGAACAAAAAAGGTTAACGCGAGGGAAAGAATACCAACACACACACGGAACAAGATAAAAAATATCGATATCATTATTATGTGTTGTTTGATATAAACGAATAATGAATTATATATAGTAAGTGACATCGTCGTTTTATACACAGAAAAAAAAAACCTAATTAATTAATATATCTATTTACGTACACTATGTACATTCCTAGTTATATATATTATATATAATATATATAAATATATATATATATATATATATATATATATATACACGCTCTCCTAATTGTCATTACACATTTCCATTTAATTACACGCGCGCATTACGGATAAAACTACAGTAACAACAACATTAAACAACATTAAACGACAACATGAAACAAACAAACAAACAAATATATAAAAAGAAAGAAAGAAAGAAAGGAAGAAAAAAAAGAAAAAGAAACAAAAAAAATTACACACGAATAAGCATGGACCTATTACATATTATATATATATATATATATATATATATATATATATATATATATAAATATATTTATAATAATTAATATCGCTATTCCAAAAACGGACCACAGGCGAAATCGGCATTATACAGATCAGCATTATAGAGATCATTAAATTAATTTAAATAATGATAATTTTAAAATGAAAATTAAAATGAAAAAAAAAGGGCGAGGAAACGAGAACACTAATAACAACAACAACAACAACAAATACAAGGTGCATTCGAGATCACACGTAACAAAAAAAAAAGATAATAATTACAGGCGCGTATATCGAAGTATCATCATCATCGGTGACGTTATAAACCTCCTATTGTATATAACTCATTCTTTTTATTTTTTTTTTTAGTTTCTTTTTTATATATTATTATTATTATTATTATTATTATTATTATTATTATTATTATTGTTATTATTATTATTATTATTATTATTATTATTATTATTATTATTATCATCATCATTATTATCATTATTATTAATATTAATATTTTATTGTATGTATTATTGTTATTTAAGAAACTGACCGTCTCAGCAACCACAATGCTCGCCTGATTGTGTGAAAATACATGGACGTAAAAAAAAGAAGGAAGAAAATTGATAAGAAAAAAAAAGAAGATTATTAAAACAAAATAAAATAAAAGGAGAAATAGATTGAGAAAGAAAACAAAATTTATACACATATATATATATATATATATATATATATATATATATATATATATATACATTGACACGCGAGTAAACGAATTTGTCTTTTCTCTTTTCTTTTTTTTCCTTTTTCTTTCTCTTTTTCTTTCTTCGTCTCGTCTTTTTTCTTCATCATTTCACTTCGTATTTATTCGTCGTTCTTCAAAGGGGAAAAACGAAAAAAAAAGAAAAAAGAAAAAAGAAAAAACGAAAGGAAAAAATAAGAAAAAAGAAGAAATGAAATATTGCGATCAGAGATAGTGGCAAGGTGAAAGTTGATCGAAACGAAAAGGAAAAAGGGTTAAAATGAAAAAGAGGAGGTGGGGGAAGAGAGAATAAAAAAGAAAGAAAGAAAAAAGGAGGAATAAAATTGTGAGAATTTAATTTTTCTAGATATCTACCTCTCTCTCTCTCTCTCTCTCTCTCTCTCTCTCTCTCTCTCTCTCTCGTCTATATAATTTTATATGATGTAGGATTAAAAACGAACAAACAAAAACAAAAACGAAAACGAAAACGAAACGAAAGAAAAAATAAAAGAGAGAAAAGAAAAACGACGAAGCGACGAAAAGAAAGGAAAATGAAATAAAAAAGAAAAAAAAAAGAAAAAAAGAAATACGATTAAAAGGCTGACGAAGAAGAGTCATTCGGGGTTATTAGCAGGGGGGGGTTGGGCGGCATCGAGCGAGGGTGGGAGCGAGGGTTAAAAAGGGAAACAAAAAAAGAACTGGGAAGAAGAAAAACAAGAAGAGAAAAAGAAAGAAAGAAGAAGAAATGAAAAAGAAAATTAATTAATGAATCGATCGATCGATAATGAGGAGAGATGTATCTTTTTAACGTGTGTTTGAAAATTTTTGTCGTACACCCACTTTCATCCCGATGATGAAAGATATAACTACACTTACACGCGCATATATACATACATACATACATACATACATACATACATACATACGTACGTACGTACACACGTACGTACTTACATATACACGGCATGCATACATAACATATACACATAAACTCTCTAAAATCTAACTCGTCTTAAGGAAACAAAAAAAAAAAAAAAGAAGAAGAAGAAGACTTTGTACCAATATTCTTTTATTTAGAGTCTCGACATTTTCGAAATTCGAAGAGCGCGCATCACTTTATACTTAGGGCCCCATTGTATACGTTATAGAAAAATCTAAATTTATCGCGATCGTTGTGCGCCCTCGAATTTCGAAATATCAAATCCTCCTTAGCCAAAGCTAGTAGAAATCGCGTTTAACTTTTTAATTTTTCTTCCTTATTTCTTTTCGTTTCTTTTCTCTCTCTATCTCACCTTTCTCTTACTCTTTTTATCAAGCCCCGTTTATATCCCCCACCCCAAGTTCCTATACGCTATTTTTTAATCTCGTCATTCCATTATTCTTCTCCCTCCTCCTCCGTCCTCCTCCTCCTTTTCTATCCAACCAATTATATTCACACGACATATATGTAATATGTTCGACATACTTTTTTTTTTTTTTTTTTTTTTTTTTTTTTAATAGTTTCTCCGAGATATATACATATTATCATTAAAAATAATCATGGTAATAAATTTTTAGAATAGAGGAACAATATATTAGCGTATATATATATATATATATATATATATATATATATATATAGATTAAAAGGTATACATAATAATAATAAGATAAATCTAAATAAATAAATATAAATATATATATATATATATATATCGATATGTATATATATATAAATATATACATATATTATATATTGATATAAATAATTAATTGAGGTCGCAAATTAGTAATTTCGAATACTAATAACCGAGCGCATACTGATAACGATCGACTGATGCGAGATGAAAATAAATAAATGATGGGCGAGTAAGGGGAGTAGCAACAAACAAACAAAAAAAAAAAACAAAAAACAAATAAAAATAAAAGGGTCGGGAGTATTAGGGAGATCACAAAGAAAACAAAAAGAAAATAAAGAAACAAAAAAACTAACAAACAAACAAACAAAACCGAAAATGGTATTATACACGTGGTTCACAATGTGTGTGTGTGTGTGTATGTGTGACTACGGACGATATACGGAATACAAGTAGACTTGACTGACAACCAATCGTGTCGAGCCTACTCGCAGAGAAAGAGCGAGAGAATACTAATTCTCATTGATTTGAACAAGAGGAAAATAGAGGGTGGGGGTGTGGTGTGAAAAAAAATGGGGAAAAAAAATAAAGAAAATGTGAAAGAGGCAAATAATACAAAAAAGAATAAAAGAATAAAGAAAAAATAAAAGAAGAAGAAGTAGAAAAGTAGGAGAAGAAAAAGAAGATGACGATGATAATGACGATGAATAAATACAACATCAACAACAAAAAGAAAAAAAAAAAAAAAGAAAAAGATCAGTAAATGTAAATGTTTGTAAACAAATTATGAAACATTATTTGTTCAGTGCCTACATATTTACACAGTAACAATAAAGATGAAGATTAGTGCACGTCGTTTCTTTCATTCATTCTTTTTCAGATCTTCTAGTAATATATATGTATTTGTGTGTGTGTGTGTGCGTGTGTGTGTGTCACGTGTGTTTGATTACCACTCCCTTTTCTTTCTAATTGCTTTTGTTTCTCATCATTAATTCGTTCTTTATATTCTTTAATCAAATATCGCGAGAGCAAATCAGCCAATTACTTTCGAGTTCAATTTCGAGTTCATCAATTGACCCTTTTTTTTTTTACAACCTAATTTTTATTCGTTTCGACAAATAAAACGTCGTATAAATAGGAAACTTGTAGAATAATTTATATTTATAGCGAACATTAATCTAGGAATATAACATAATTATGATATATATTATTTTGTGAGAAAACGAATGAAATAAAATTGTATCTGACGAAAAAGTTTCGTATAAAAAGAAAAAAAAAAAAAGAAAAGAAAAAGAGAAAGAAAGAAAGAAAGAAAGAAAAGGAATTTATAGAACAACCTATAGAAAATATAACTATACTATAAATATTGTGTAGTTATACTTGGTAAACATTAACCTTGAAATTTCATATTATATTGTATAAATAAAACAAATATACATATATATATATATATATATACATACACATATATACATATAATTATATATTTATTTAAATCTTATACATTTAATTCTCACAAAATTATGATATATGTAGGAGTGTGTGTGAGAGAGGGGGTATACATGCACCATAACTATATATAAATATATTAGATAAGTAACTTCGAAGTAACATTACGATATAAAAGGTAAACGGTATAATCATTATATATATATATATATATATATATATATATATATATATACACATACATACACATATAACTGATTTCAAAATAAACATGAGGTCATAAATGAGATAAACATCCCCCTTTTAAAACAAAAAGATACCAGATATAACTCGAAGAAAAAAAGAAGCAAACAGAGAAAAAAGAAAAGAAAAGAAAAGCAAATAAAGGATAAACGCTAAAAAGTATTCAGTCATATGACATATTTATATATATATATATATCACCTAAGCACGTCAAATCAAAACCGGTGGATTCAAATAAGGCGCTTTTTTTCTTCCGCCATATCGTAGGCCCAACGACAGCACCCTAATCCCCACCACGGGATCCTTTCTTCTTCCGATAGCCGATGACATCCCTGCTCTCGCTCTCTTCAGTCGAACTTGAAAAGTCGTCAAGCTCGGGTGAAAGTTTTTTTCGAGAGTGTGAAACGTGCGCGACACTTATAACGTATATATATATATATATATACACACACGTACGCGCACACGCACACGCAAAATTATCCACGCGTCGTCCACTTATCGTACACACACACACACACGCGCACAAACTTATACACCGGGACACTCTCACGGATATACGCGTTCTGCGCTTACAACACATCTCTGCGAGCGTGAGAAAAACATATATACGTCGATTTTTAATTATACATTGACACAGATCTCTCACGGATACCTGCGTAAATACATACATACGTACATACGTGCATACGTATATACCGTACATAAAGCGCATATGCACGATATATATATATATATATACATATACATATACATATATTGTATAATATATACAAATTAACACGTATATACAGATATACGAATTTAATCTCGTAACGAAAGGGATAAGAGAGGGAGAAAAAGAAAAAGAAAAAACAAAAAGAAGAAGAAGAAGTAAAAGAAGAGGGTATATTCGATGAGAAAAGCCACGATGTTTTGTGTCAAATTGAGGCAACTGCCGATGCTTCAAGTTTCGGGAAATTGCTTTTTCCCTTTCAATCCGAGCTTGCAGGAGGAACTCAAACGATTATTCACCGATGATTTCACATTCTACAGTTATTATACCAATCCGTATCCTAACGGTAAGTAATCGATATTATTATATACTTTTTGATATATTCATTGTTTCTTCTGTTCTTTTTCTCTCTCTTTTTTCTTTCTTTTCTTTCTTTTTTCACCTCTTCTATTCCCGATTTTTTTGTCTGTGTTTTTGTTATTTTTTCGTATCGTTTCGTTTCGTATCGTATCGTTTCGTATCGTTTCGTATCGTTTCGTATCGTTCCGTATCGTTTCGTATCGTTCCGTGTTCCATTCCGTTCCGTTCGTTCCGTTCCGTTTTGTTTTGCCTTTAATTCGAATAAAACTGATCGAGCTTTTGTTTTCATTTCTTTTCTTCTAGTTCCTTCTATCTATCTTCTATTATACTTTATTACCCTACCCTCCCTCCTCCTCCTCCACTCTCTCTTCTCTTTTCCTCCCTCCTCCTCGTCGCCGCTCTTTCCTTCTATTCTTTCGTTCTATTACGTGTCTCCGTCCGTTATGTCGATTACATCATAATTCTATGTATGCGATCATCGAGAGAGAGAAAGAGAGAGAGAGAGAGAGAGATCTTTTGGATCCCGTGCCTGACTGTAGAAGGATCAAGTACGCCCAGCAACAAATTCCTTTCGTGCGAAGACTTTTATCTCGTTTCTTATTACGCTCTAACTTCACTCACCTCACTATAGTCTAACTTGATATTGTTGTGCTTTATATGAGAGAGAGAGAGAGAGAGAGAGAGAGAGAGAGAGAGAGAGAGAGAGAGAGAGAGAGAGAGAGAATATATATATATTATATCTTTTTCGATCATGTTGGTTATATATATATATATTTGTGTGTGTGTTATGTATGTATGTATGTATGTATGTACGTACGTATAGTTAGTCGAACGACGTTAAAAAGTTAATAGAGATAAGGAAAAAGAAAAGAAAAATACGAACGAGAGAGAGAGAGAGAAAGAAATAACGTGAAGTTAATCGTGCTTTATCGATGACGTATACTTGATATATCGTTGCACGCTAAAACAATTGATTATCGTACACTATTGACACCTTCTCTTATTACGTCCTTCGAATAATTAATTGACTGACTCTTACTTGCGAAGAAAGTAAAAAATGATTCGACGAATTTTTCCCCCGATTTCTTTTCTATTCATTTCTTTTCTTTTTGTTTTCTTTTTCTTCTTTTTTTTTCTTTTTTTTGATTTGATTTGGTTTTCGTTTGATTCTCCTCTCTCTCTCTCTCTATATATATATATATATTTCCGAGCAAGTATAAATAATTATGAATGTAGTGTTCGATGACGCACGTAGTATCATTCCTTCTTTTTATTATTATTATTATTATATTATTATTATTATTATTATTATTATTATTATTATTATTATTATTATTATTATTATTATTATTCAGCGTATATTATTTGATTCAACGTCGTCGTCGTCGTCATTTGTTTGTTCACGTTACGTAGATTCAGCGTATTATGCGATTAGACGTAATTTATAACCTCACTTTTTTCTTCTCTCTCTGTGTCTCTCTTTCTCTCTCTCTCTCTCTCTCTCTTTCTCGTTTTTTCTTCTTTTTTTGTTTTTAACTCGTCGATCGATTCAAGACCGATAAAGAGAGTCGATACCGAGTCTTTTTCTCACTTTTTTTCCCCCTTTTATTTGTTCTTTCTTTTTCTTTTTTTCTTTCTTTCTTGCTTTATTCGAAAACTATCGAATTGATCAATCGATCGGGATCGACCATTCATTACGTCATTTGAAATCTGTTCTCGAAGGGTGCTTGTATCGTTCGTTCGTTCTTTCGATTTTGTTATATATATATATATATATATAGAGAGAGAAAGAAGTGTTTCTATGTGGCCCGTGTCTCTTTATTTTTGTGCGTGTGCGTGTATTTGTGTGTTTGTCTCTTATCTTCGTCAGCTAATCAACCTTCGATCGTTTGTAAACAAATTAACTCTCGCAACGATCATTCGAGATACATATATCAGCATTTGGTGTGTATATTAATACCGTCGTGCACTCGTGAAAGAGAGAGAGAGAGAGAGATTTTCAAAAGAATTAATTCTGAAAAAAAAGAAACGAAGAACGAGGCCTCGAAGTTTTTGACGCGTTGTTTACGTTTGTTAAAAGTTTTTTTTTTTCTTTCTTTCTTTCCATATGAGAAGGAGGTATTTTTCGGTAACGTACAGCGAAAGAAAAAAAAATATATATATATATATATAAACTTTCGTATTCATTCCTATTTTATTCCTATTTTATCGTTGCGAACTGTTCTTCTTATCGTTGGTTATAAACTAACTTAACAAAAAAAAAAAAGAAAGAAACGTAAAAGCATAGTATTTAATTTTCATAGGAAAAACGTATCAAAGGATTTTTTTTTTTTAACACGTGATAATGTTGTGCGTTAATAGAACTTTTAAAGATGAATAATGTGTTCGAATGTTGAAAAAGAAAAAAGAAGAAAAAGAAATCGCAGAAGTCGACTTTTTTTTGCATGGCAGTAGTGTACATACGTAGGCATATATATATATTTGTGTGTGTATATATATATGTCATTTGCTTAGGCAAGGCATTTTCGATGTTTCGTTGTTTGCAAATTGTTACATTAAAAATTAATTTCTCATTGGTAAAGTAATCGGTGGAGTTTTTTAATTTTCTTTTCTTTCTTTTTTTTTTATGTATATATATATATATATTGACATGGTATAATTTTCGAAAGGATGAATTACATTTCGTAGTTCTCGTGTTTTCTTTAACTCGATCTAATCTAACCTATATAAAAAAAATGTTTCCTATAAACAAGATAACCTATAAAAAAAGACTGAAGAATATTAGGAACACTATTCGTCGTTATTTAAAAGCACACACGACGTATCGATTAATTCATTTCGATTAATTTCATTTCGTGTCTTGAAAAATATCTCTGAGAAAATGTTCGTCGAGGCAATCTTTCGGGAGAGAAAAATTTGTGAATATAAATTATCACCAGGACTCTCAGCTGCCCTTCCCGTGTACTTACATACGTTTTAAGATTTTGTAAAACCTAAAATTTGTTGAGGATAGGGTGTAGGAAGGAAAGGACCGAAGGTCCTTTACCTGGTATTACCTACAAAAACCCACAACCTTTCGACATTTGCAGGTACGCGAGGAAGGTTGCAATTTATGAATTAAGAGTGAAATGTATCTTTAATATCGTTGCGAAAAAGTTTCTAACGCTTCGGCCTCATGCTTTAAAATATTAATATAGCTTAAGAGTTTAAATTTTCACCGAACGAAGATTTCAAAAACAATTCTTTCTTTTTTCATGTTATTTCATTTTATTTTTATTTATTTCTTTTTTTTTTATTCTTTCACATATACAAAGATTTGTATTATTCATATTATTGACGTTCACATTAATTTTGCACATAACCTCGTTCACAATATACGATATTTGTTCCTATCTCTCTCAAAAAAACTCTCTTTCACACCAAACTTCTTGATCTTTATAAATAAATACAACCGATGATGGTTATTTATTTATCGATAGATTATATATTCAGAAATATTTATTTCAGTATTGCACAGAGATAACCTCGATACAAATTTAACATGTTAACATAAACTCATCGATAATTTCTTTCTCCTAATATATCTCCATCGAAATAAATTACGTACGAAGAAAATAATATTTCATCGTAATGCGTAATGCGATCGATATTATCAACGATATAAAAAACAAAAAAAAAAAGAAGAGAAGAGAAAAAAATAAACAATAGTAACGTTCGATTAAATACTTCTCCGAAGTCGAGCGATATAATTATTGCGATTAGTGTATAATTAAAATTCGCGCGTACGATACTAACACTTTTAAGAGATCAAAATTGAAACGTTTTGTCTGGGTTAGATAAAAGTTTTAGGTTATGTATGCTTCTCTTTCGAAACGTATATATTGTACTTTCGTTATTGTTTCATTTTTTTTTGTTTACTTGTTCTCTTAAACGTTACGCGACACCAACTTTCAAAAGGTTTATTAAAATCGTTCTCTAGAAGTTTACGAACGAAATCTCTCTCTCTCTCTCAAGCTTTTTTTCATTTCGAAGGCTTATTTTCTTTCTTCGTTCCTTTCTTCCTTTCTTTTTTTTTGTGTCGCGCACCATTCTACTTTCTTCCTTTCTTTCTTTGTTTCTTTCTTCTCTATCTCTTAACGAATATATATATATATATATATATATATATATATATATATTATATACGGACGACGTCGTTCTCTCTTAAGTAAGTTCGAACGCCCTTTGTTTACAGAATCTGTAACACAATACTGTACTCATGAAGATTCGAAACGTTAGGGGATTATTTCTTTTCGAAGTGTCTACGTCTCTCTCTCTCTCTCTCTCGTCTCTCTCTCCTCTCTCTATACGTATATATATTTATATATATATATATATATATATATATGTATGTATATATGCGATCGTGGCCTTCGTTAAAACAAACAATCATATCGCCTCTCCTCTTTTTGCTATCAAAAGCGGCGCTTCTCTTTTCTTTTGAAATGAAAGAAAAGAAAAAATAAATAGCTTCGAGTGTCGTAAAATTAGATCGAATCTCTTTCTCTCTTTTTTCTTCTTCTTTTTTACGGACAAATTATAGATATTACTTTTTATTCCCATTAACGATATTATACGAGATTTAATTATTATTTTAAGAGAGGTTAGAGAGAGGTTAGTTAAAACAAAAAAAAAAACAAATGAACAAACGAACGGCCGAATATGATTAACATATTGACATTTTATTAAATACATTTTTGAGAGGTTAGTTTTTTTTTTTTTTTTTTTTGAATCGATTATCATCGATTCGAATATAACAACGTCTCGTGTAATTCTTAAATAAAAATGTGTGAGGACGTTTATGAATGTTTATATATATATATATATGCGTGTGTATTATGTACATCTGTTAATATGTGATTGTTAATACACAGTGGACGACGTGATGGAAGAATTTCGTCACAATGGACGTGACTTCGAGTATTGTCCGGACGTCGACGACTACCAACAACCAATATCTAATATTCGTCGGAAAAAGCCGAAAAAGCCATTGCCAAACGTGTGCGTCTTTTGTAGAAACAATGGCGTTGAGGAGATATATTATCGGCAACACTTGATCAAGTATCCTGACGGCCGTGTCCAGTGTCCCGTTCTTAGGTGACGATTCTTTTTTTTTTTTCTAACTTTTCGAACTATACTAACAATAATAAATATATATATATATTCAATCTTTAATAACATTTAACTTGATTAAATCGAATTAAATAATCAAATAATTTTTACCTAATGAAAAGGAAATTATAATAATAATAATAATAATAATAATAATAAATAGAATGGTCAAAGATATATGCTATATGTAATGAATTTTCTATATAATTTTCATACCCATTGAGCCGTATATATATATATATATATATATATATATATATATATATATATATATATCTTTTTTCTTTAATATTTTTATAAAAAGATTCTCTCCGAGCTTCGTAAAAGTTTCTTTTCCGTCTCGTTGTTTCCTACTTTTTGGACGCTGCCGCCGTCGTTACGCGCAAACGCAGCTTCTCTTCGAAGGTAAGCGGCGAGGTGAAATAAATGATAAAAATCGTATTTAGTCACGGGGACGTATGTTTATAATCCTCTCTGCAGAGAGAGAGAGAGAGAGAGAGAGAGAGAAAGGAGTATATAAAGCGGTGTTGTGTTAATATTTAACAATAGCACGAAAGAAAACGAATGATTTTTCGATCTCTCTTTATTCGATTAGTTTCGAGATACGAGAGTTCTCGACGGTGTATTCGATTGGTTTCGAGATACGTTTGTTCGGTCTTTTTGTTTCGTAGGGATTCTCGGTAGATGGCGTTGCCTGGAAATTTTTCTTTTCTCTCTCTCTCTCTCTCTCTCTCACTCGCCTCGAGAACTTTCGATCGGCATTATCGACAGAGATTATATCGACAGAGTGTTATTTCGATTCTAAAAGTAGCCTCGAATTTATATAGAATTTAACCTTAAATCATAAATTATAATATGCCAATGTAATATATTAATTTTAAATTTTTATTTTTTAACAGAGCATATACGTGTCCTATCTGTGGTGCTACCGGAGATACGGCACATACCGTGAGCCATTGTCCAATGAGGTCCAAAAATTCTGGATCTTATCAATCGAAATCATCATTCGAGACGATCGCAACAACGAACGATTCGAAATTGCAAAGAAATTCGATAGTCAAGCGGCGACAGAAGTGAACCGATTGGTTTTTTTTTTTTTTTTATTATTAATAATAATATTATTATTATTATTTTCGAATACATCGACGAGCTTAAATTTTTTTAATAACTCTTTATTAAGCGTGATATATATCCCTAATGGGTGAAAAAAAAGGGAGAACGAGAAGGAAATTAGAATGGTTAAAGAAAAAGGAAAGATTACCGATGTGTTTACTATGTGACCGGTGGTAAAGGTTAGACAAACAGTGTTCGAATTGAATTTTTCGATTGATTCCTGCGGCGAACAATTGACAACGATCGCAATTAGCAACGACTGTTTCCGAAGATGTGAAAAAAAGAAGATCGTTTTAAAATGCCTGCGTTAACAAGTAACACTCAAAGAGGAGGAAGCCGGTACGTGTAATAATTTAGTATTACGAGAATACTTAGACACTTGCACTGTTTTTTTTGTACTTACCGTATCGTTTACGATTTATCTTGTAAATCTTTTTTCGAATGTGAATGTGAATATTGCGTCGGGGAGGGGGGGGGGGTCACATATTATTAATTTTTACATTCGAGGGTTGAGCAATGAAATTCCTTCATTGAGAACGTATTATATATGCGAAGCCTTTTAATAACAATTCTTACATTATTGATAGGTTAAATAGGTTATATATTTTTCTTTTCTCTTTTCTTCCACTATATTAAACGAATGACTCTAATCGACAAAAAGAGAAGAAAAAAAAAGAAGATGGATATTTAAAAGGTTTCGAGTAATATAGAATATTGATTCTCACTGAAAATAAAGATAAGACTGCAAAATATAACGACCGACTATCTTTTTATTATATATATATATATATGTGTGTGTGTGTGTATATATATATATATATAATAATAATAATTAAAATAAACGAAAAAGGTTTCTTTTATAAATTTAGTTAATAGTCTGAGAGAATGAAGCTGCAATAAATTTATATATATATATATATAAATATATATAAATTAGATATAGTTACATCTTTTCATCTGCAGAAATTCGAACCTTTTCTTTCTTTTTAATTATTAAGAGAATTGATATATATATATATATATTTATATACATATATCATTGTTTTGAATTTAAGATGGATAAACATTAACGAACGTTATTTTATTAAACAATTGTGGCCACAATTCTTACTATTTGAAAAGCATGCGTTAAAAAGGAAAAAACGTTCAAAAGAAAAAAAAAAAAAGAAAAGAAGAAGAAGAAAATACCTCTTTTTTGATTCGTCAAGATGGCGATAATCGTGACGATAATTAAAAAGACAATTAATAAAAGATCCTATTCGTTTTTTAAACGACTTCTCCGACACGACTTTATAAACGGGACCATTAAGGATCGATTTGAAATATTAAGGATTTTTCTATGATTAAATTGACGTATACTTTTAAGTTTGGCGTTACTTTGAAATTTACTATCATTTTTTTTTTCTTCTCCATTATGCAAAACTTCTAGATTGTCAAAAGTTTCACAAAAAAAAAAAAGAAAGGATCGCGGATATATCATATCAGATGTCTAATTTCACTATAAAGTCGTTCTTTCATGTGCCTGGATCACGTAATTGATATAATTGTAGTTATTAAAGAATTGAAAGAAGAAAAAGAAAAAACAAACAAAAAGAAGAGAAGAAGGAAGGAAAAAAAAAACGGGAAAAAACCAAGAGTTTCTATTTCAACAAAATATAAACATTCGTTCTAATGATGTGTGTATAATAGTATTCCAAAAAGTATTATTAGATTTGTAAAATGATCTCAATTTAATTTTTTTGCCCTTTTTTATCTAATTGCATCATTAGTTTGGTAAAGTCATCATATCACTCTCATATCTTTACTTAACATTTATATATACATATATATATATATATATATATATATATATATACATATGTATGTGTATATATTATACGCATATATATATGTATTTATAACGGTTCGTGTTCCAATGTTTTTTGTAGTATTTTTGTTGGAAAAAAAAAAAGAAGAAAGAAAGAAAAAGAATCAAACACATATATTGTAATATTATATAGTATTATTGTAACTATTATTTTGTAAATGAGTTTAAACTATTCAAACTGTATCTGGCTGTACGTTTTTCCAAAGATACTTTTTTTTTTTTTCTTGTAAAGATTAATATTATTCTTATTCTTATTCTTCTTATTATTATTATTATTATTACTACTATTATTATTATTTTATATCAATTACACACGCACACACACAGAATAGTATTTAAAGAAAGTAGTATTAAAAAAAAAAAAAAAAAAAAAAAAGAAGCTTTCATTACTTATTCATACATGTTATAATATTACATATTACATATTATAAGTTCTATTAATAAGTCTTAAATAATTTTCTACGATAAGTTATGATTAATTAATTGCAGAAAATTAAAAATCATCGGTTGCTCTCTTTTCCTGTCGATCGACTGAAAATAAATTATACGTATTTAATAAACGATGGATTGTCGTAATATACATACGTACGATATAAATATTTAAAATAATTAAATTGAATCGAGAATTGTAGAGCAAATGATGATTAATGTATAATATATAAAGCATACAAGAGATTAATATAAAAGTTATTGTCATGATTATCGTTACTTATTATCCGAGCAATATCTAATTTTTTGTTTCGTTCATTTAATTTTTGCATTATATATATATATATATATATATATATATATATATATATATATATATATATATATATATATATATGTATGCATGATTTACACATCGTAGAATTTAACAGAATTGTACAAATATAATAATTTTTTATAAATCAAAAAAAAAAAAAAGAAGAAGAAGAAAAGATATAGTCATCTTTTCCGATATAGATTTACATGTATAATAGTTAAGGTTATTGATCCCATATATATATATATATTTCTTATCGATCAAAACCAAAATAGGTCTCTGTGTTTCGTGCTAAAGACGCGCGTTAATTATTATTTTTTTACCTTTCTTTTTCTTTTTTTGGTTCACGATAAATTAAAAGGCCCGGAAAAGGGAAAGAGAGGTGGTGTTTACTTTTTGTTTATTTTTCAATTTTGCTTTTACGAATGTTCCTATGTGCTGCCGCCAGTAATAAAATCGGTTTTGCTACTGTATTATGTGAACATTTTCTGCGATATCGCCATGATAAATACCTCTTTTTGGTACATATAATTATAATTACTGCTATTTAATTATTATTATTATTATTATTATTATTATTATTATTATTATTATTAATATTATTGATGTATAATTTTAAGATATTTAATTAAGTGTTTTTTATGTGTGAATTTTGTATTATGAATATTATTATTGTTTGGTAAAAAAAAAAAAAAAAAAGCAAAAGAAAAAAAAACAAAAAAAAAAAGAAATAGAGAGAGAAAAAGTATAATACATATTCAACTATTCTATTTTTACACGTGTGTTCTTTGTTTATTTATTTTTTTCTTACAACACAAATTAAACTGCGTTCCCCTTTTATATATGTTTTAAGTAAATAGGTCACGTCTAATCGTCATCGGTCTCGTCCGTCACGCCAACTTGATCCCAATATTTCATTCGAATAGTCACAATGTCACGATTTTTTAATCTATATCGATGATAGATCCCAATGATCCATACGATTTATTCGGATTGTATAATGCATTTTTAATTATCTTTTCACTTTTCTTTGTCTTTCTATTTTTTTTTTTTTTCTTATCTTTTTAAATAACAAACGCCCGACAATGAGTGTCCATTGTGTTCGTACACGTTACGTTTTCGATCGGTAATTCACTCCTGTAACAAAAGCAAACGCTGTTAAAGCTTCGTATCTGAATCTGGATATTTCCCATAAACCGGAAAGTACTATTACATCCTGTCTATGTATGTATGTATGTATGTATGTATGTATGTAACTATGTACGTATGTATACGCGTTTCGTGTAAAAAAAATAAAATCGTTCAATAGAAGTTGAGCTGTCGACTAGAAACGATCACGGCGAGTATATTTTGTGCGTCATGTCTCGTAATTGTTTTTCGTTAACGATCGTCGCATTAATATCGACGACAACGATCGATGGAATATTGACAGGGGGTGGATCAATTTCGGCGAAAAATACGTCGTCCTACGTTAAATTGATCGATGATCGATCGAAGATCGGATTGATCGGACCTTCCTTCTTTCATCTTTACAAATACAAATTGGAAAAGTTGGAAAGGATCACCAGTACTTCACCGACCACGGATTGCATTTGCGTACCTTATTATCTTTGCGATCCCAATACCACCATCATCACCGACGGAGCTGGAAACATAGATATCAGGTAAGAGATTTGATGGTATCTATATATTATTTGAAAAAGAAGAAGATATATCAAATTCAATGTTTATTCGTAATAATTAATAGGTATCGAAGATGTACCGGGGATTTGGAAGTTTGTTGCAAATTACCTAATACAACTGCAGCTCCTATCGTCACCCCAACAACAACAACAACGACAACAACAACAACAACAACACCTACAACTACTACTACGACTACACCACCTCCTACGACTCCTACAACAACCCCTACAACGCCAACTACAAAACCACCTACGACACCATCTACCCCCACCACAACAACAACAACAACAACAACAACAACCATGCAACCAACGGCTCCAATAATCTTTCCGACTGGTTATCCCATCCTACCTACCGGTATACCTGGTCTTAATTGCATATGCGTATGGAGTTGGCAATGCAATCCCCAAGACGTCGTAATGATCGGTACATCAGGGGAAGGCGTTATCATACCGCGTCAACAGACGTCCCTTTGTCCTGGTGTAGGACAGGTCTGTTGCAGATTGACGTCGAACGTCGCACCGACCATTATAACGCCGACCATACAACCCCAAGGACAGATTTGCATTATTTGCGGTAACACGTTGCAATGCACCAACGGAGCCAATCAAGTTATACCGTCGTCCGGTACGAATCCGTTCATAATTTTTCTTTTTTTTTTTTTGTTTTTGTTCTCCCTTCGCGAATAAATTAATCGATCAATCGTTCTAATATTATCAACGAATCGTGTTTGAAGGTAACGTACCCATAACCAACGTCGATACCACCGTTATTATCAATGGCCTTGGACAAATGAAATTCCCTGGGACTTCGAATGCCTGTTACTGTGTCAAAAGTTGGCTGTGCACTCAAGGGAACGCCGTTAATTTCGACGGGGCCGGTATCATAGATCCAAGATTTACCATTTGTACGTCGTCCGACGAAGTTTGTTGCAGGCCAACTGGTATAGTCGCATCGAATCAAATTTACTCCGATTTATCTGCCAGGCCACGTGATCTTGCTGCTAATAATCCGATAGATAATCTTGACATTCAAGTCGTATGCGGTATTCGTGGTACAGCAAATGCTCCTGGTACGATATCGTGATACATTTCGTAATATTGGTATTATTTCAATAACTGCGTAGGTATACGTAAAGTGTAAATTTTTTGTAACAAATTAATTGTATATATGTATATATATATATATATTTTTTTAGCAACACCTTATCCGTTATCATCAGGCAAGACCTATTTCGCCGAATTTCCATGGATGGTATCCCTTTTCGTTAAACAATCCGATGGTAAATATTTGTATCGATGCGGTGCCTCTATGATCAACAATGGAGCTGTCTTGACTGCTGCGCATTGCGTTACGAAGTAAGAGTTATAATTCGATGTTTATCGAGATACGTGATCTTTGTCATTTCTCCTTTCTCTTTTTAGTCAAGAAAACGGAGCACTTATCGCACGTTTCGGACAGTGGAACGTGAAAAATATTAGCGAGCCTATTCAAGAGGCCGGGATAAAGGCTATCATTCCTCATCCGCTTTATTACAGCGGCGGTTTGTTTCACGACGTAGCCATACTTATATTAAATACAACGGTTGACTATGCGACAAACGTGATACCAATATGTCTGCCTCAGCAAGGAATGAGTTTTTCGTCGGGTACCAGATGTTACGGAACAGGATGGGGTAGCAATGCATTCGGTACAATTTTCCACGTCAAATAATAATAATAATAATGATAATAACAATATCATCGATATAATTCGTTAAGATTCGTTGTAATATTTATATTCGCGTGTTATCAAAAATCGATTTCTGCGAAGGTTCGACCGGTGAATATCAAACGGAGTTAAGGAAAGTCGATTTACCGATCGTTGACAGATCGGATTGTCAGAATCGTTTGAGGACGACGAATTTGGGACAATATTTTTTATTGCACGGTTCGTTTATTTGTGCCGGGGGTGAACCCAACAAGGACACTTGCCGTGGCGATGGCGGTGGTCCTTTGGTTTGTCCAACATCCACCGGACAATTTATTCAGGTATTGGTTTTATAATGTTTGCCTGGTTACGTATGTATCATTTACAAAAACGCCATCGTTGTATCATATAAAACATGAATTATTTATTATAGGCTGGTATAGTGTCCTGGGGCATTGGTTGCGGCGAGTCCAATATACCCGCCGTTTATGCCAGTGTATCTCAGCACAAACAATGGATCGATCAGCAACTCGCGAATTATGGTGTACGATTGTAAAGAAACCAAAAACAAAAAAAAAAAAGAAAGAAAAAGCAATCAAGGTAGTTATTATTGGTATAATAAATAAAAACACTTCGTATCTAGTCTCGACGATCCAATTTTTATTTCTATTATTATTCATTACTTTTACTTTTACTTTCATCATTTTCTTTTCTTTTCTTTTCTTTTCTTTTATTTTATTTTATTTTCTATCTTTTACGCGAATCAATTTGTCTCGAGGCAAAGCGATCGACCGTCCCGTTTCGTTGATAAAAGTACAATCAAATCCTTAGGATATAATTGTTTTCAAGATCAAAACTAGTAACGATGATATCTTATTCACTATTATTATTATTTTTTTTTTTTTTATAAACAATTATTAATTATTTACGGTAACGTGATTGATAACTGATATCTTCTATGAGATCAATTATTCCCTGCCCCAGGCCGTGGTATATAATTAAAATAACATTCTGGACGCTTACGTAAAAGCATAATTTGTATGCGAGCAGTTAAGGTAGACCTTGGGAAAGTAGTTTGCAAAGTAATTAAACAAGAACGAGACAAGAATGAGATGCACTTGAGTACACACGAAAGTAACTTATTTGGATTGATTTCGCGCATTATGTTCAACTCTTCCAGTAGCCGTGATCGTCTAGTGGTTAGGACCCTACGTTGTGGCCGTAGTAACCCAGGTTCGAATCCTGGTCACGGCAATGTTTCTGTGTTCTTCTCGTTATCGAAGGAGAACACAAAGCGCATTGTCACGGTGGAAGATTTTTTTGCTTACTCTCATATTTTTCCCAACATTCAATCCTAAGACATTTCTTATTTTAATTAATTAATTAATTAATTTGTTTATTTCTTTAATTTTCTTTCTTTTCTTTCTTTTTTTTTTTTCTTTTTTCGTTTAATCGAGATAAAAGAAGCGAATACATCTTTTTCTCTTTACACTACTCTTACTCATTGAAACATATTTTATAATTGCGTTGGTATTTTTTGCTTTTTGTAATTACACTATTTATCACTATGTGTTAATCATTATTATTATATTTTTTTTTTGTTTTAGTATCTTTTCGTGGAATCTGAAGATTTTCGTGCCTTTTTAAGATTAAAGGTAAGAGATAAAAGAAATGCGTGTGTTCACATATATGTATATATTTGATTTTCTTTTATTGGCATAAATATATATATATATATATATATATATATATTTTTACTGTTTTCCTTGGGGAGGGGGGAAAAAGAAAGTCGTGAACCTTCTCACTTCTTCACGTCATACCTTTGCACGTTTCGTAGAGTCTTTAGGTTTCTTTTTTTATTCTTGCAATTTTATTTTTATGATAAAAGAAAAAATATATATTATATATAGATTCTTTATTAACATCTTTATATTTTTTAATAATAATAATAATAATAATTATTATTATTTTCACGATAAAAAGAATTATTAGATTTCTTTCCTTAACGAATGTATTTATATTTTTACAAATGATGCAGGTAGTTATTACTACTACTACTGCTGTTATTATTATTTTTTTATTTTTTTTTAAATAGTGTTTCTTGTAATTTTAAGATTTCTTTATTATTATTATCCTTCTTCTTCTTTTATCATCATTTATCTCCAATATAAAAAAGCCGTGTTCTATAGTACATTCATATTTCATCCGACAAACTCGATATTGTCTTTAAACGTTACAATCAGAAAACACTTTATAATAAAACATACGCAATTGCAACATCTACGAAATAATACTGTTCGCTCGCAATAATGTCGTTATCCGTCGTGGTCAACGATCGAATCAACAACAACAAGAGTCATCATTAATGACCATTAACCCGCACGCGATATTTTATTATTTTCCTGACCCAGTTTTCTATGTATCAAGATCAATAGGGTATCTTCTATATAACAAAATTAAATTAATTACCGTAATATTGTTAATTAATAATATCTTTAACAAAGATCTACATATATATATATAGCTTATATTGTTTTACTAAATATTTTTAGAAACTCATCTTTAAAAATGTTCTATATTAAGACATCGGTTTAATAATAATAATAATAATAATAATAATAATAATAATAATAATAATAATAATAATAAGAACAACAACAACAATGAAATAAAAAAAGAAAGAAAATAATAAAAATTGAAAAAGAAAAGTTAACGTTAAGGATGATATCTCACGGATAGAATGTAACGCGTCGAAAAATGATCGTTTCGAAGACTGACCTTAACACCAAAAAAGAAAGGATTGGTAATTCCGTTCAACGGATCTATAAATCCGATGATGTAATCGTACTCGTCATGCGAAATCGGAACAAGTTTTTTCCTCGTTTTGACTCGTTCGTCAGCGATTCCTCCTCTACCCCGTCCCCGTCCCTAGTTTAAATATCGACGAAAAATAATCCTATAATTTCTCCGAGCGAAACGTCAAAATTAGTTGCGTTACATAATTTTCCAATGTTCTCATTGTCCCGACGTATATATCCTTTTTTCTATGTAATAATAATAATAATAATAATAATAATAATAACGTCGAACGGACGAATTCAATAATTATTCTCTCACAAAAATGTTTCAAAAATGTTAATACCCATAATACGTACGCATACAAAAAAATATATATATATATGTATATCGGAAGGATACATTAAATGTCCTTCTGAATTTTTTCCTTGACTTTCTTTTTTTTTTTTTGTCCTTTTATAATCTATTTCCGTTCGAACGGAGAAAGGAAAGGGTTTTTTTTTTAAACGATTAATAAAAAAAAAAAAAAAAAAAAAAGGAAAAGAAACGAGCAATCGAAAGAAACGTTTCTGTGTAAGATGTAATTGTATTCGTTCTTAAGAACTTTTGCAATGTGGGGAATGCCACGACGTACGATACGAGAGAATATTAAAAACAGGGAGAGGGAGAGAGAGAGAGAGAGAGAGAGAGAGAGAGAGAGGGATAGAGAGAGAGAGACATATTAGTTTTATAAATATATATATATACATACACAAATAAATACGATTCTGTTAAACGATATATACGTGAGAGAGACGCCATCTGAAGAGATACAAAAGTTTTTCACATTTATAAGATGATTATGGTTGGTGCCGGTGATGGATGGAGGTGGAGGTGGTGGTGGAGGTGGAGCGCGAGGAGTAACCTCCTCTCATATAACCAGAGAGAGTAGAAGATCTAGAAGTTAAGGCAGAAGAGTCACTCCAGTGACGTGGAGAGTACCAACGCGATCGCGCGCAAAACACACAGAGAGACAAACGCACACGACGCACACGCACGAGATCACGAAAGGAACGTTTCCGCAACTCAGGGTCGTCGCCGCTGTGATTATTATTGTGTTCGTACGTCGTTATTTCTTCGTTTTTTGTTTCCACCCGAAATTAAAGGAACAAATTTGCACTGTAAGTGAATTTTCCTAATTTACCATAGTTCCATTTACGTAGTTACCCACCCACCTACCGTACGGATTTGTCAGGATTGAGAATTTTTCTCGAATCCATTTTTTATCGTCGTTCTAACAAAAATCTCGCGCGCGGAATTATTCAATTATTTCTATTATAATTTTTTTTTTCTTCCGGATTTGTGTCTTTTTTCTTTCCCCCCCCCCCCCTTTGTTTTTTTTTTTTTGGTTTTCGCTTTGGTTTTGTTCGTGGCATCGTCTTTGTTTTAGAAATCGAAAATGGATACTTTTCGTCGGATGAATCCTTGACGACGTGCGAAATTTTCTTTCGTAATTTTTATATTAGAAAATCAATATTGATTATTCATATATATATATAAGCGTATATATGTTAGCTATTCGTTCGAAAGGATTGTACACGTTAATGTTTGCCGTGAACATGGATCGATAATTTAACATAAAATAAGCGAGTTATCTCATTCCACGTTTATTATTTCCACATTTTCTTATTCCCAATCATAAAATATTGAAAGATTATTTTATAATTTAGAATTGGTCGATGTCTTTCCGGTTTCGATAAGAATCGATCACACGAGTGAAATAGGTTTCTCCCAATTTATTAATGACTATTGCGTCTCCCCTTCCCCATCCCCCCCCCTCACCTACCCCTACTCCCCGTTAGAATCGATAGTCCGATCTAAATTAAATCCAAAAATTATCGACGTAAATTTTCTCTCTTTTTTTCCCTTCTTCGAATTATTTCACACCGACAAGAAATAATAATAATAATAATAATAATAATAATAATAATAATAATAATAATAATAATCAAAATAATAATAAGAAAGTGGGAATCGTTGAGATTGACTAACGTATTTTTCAAGTCTACGTCAGTTGTCGTCCTTGAGAAAGGTCAAAGCCAGAAGGCAGTCTCTCTCTCTCTCTCTTTCTCGATAATTCTCGACGACTCTACCGATCGAATATTAAAATTAAACGTTTGTGCAATTATTTTCTTCCATGAGCGATGTATGAATATATAAAAAAATCTTCTTCGATTATATCTCTTTTTTTCCTCTCTCTCTCTCTCTCTCTCTTTTTCTTCAGAACTGAAAAACATTACGTATATTTTATATTCTTCATAGTTTATCGTTAAAATGTTATTTACATAAATATAATGATGCATGGTAAGCGATCGTTATTGCACAGAGACGTAATTAAACGCGCGCGCGTACACACACACACACACACACGCACACAGAGACACACAATAAAGTATTATAGAGATTACTATAGTCCTATTCTATACGTATTTATAACTTTGATATAACATTCTTGGAAATGTCGTAATAGTTAATCGTTCTTACAAAAATACAAACTTATCAAATACTTTTTCTTTATCGTATCCGACTTTATGAACGATTAATTAGAATCGTTAAGAACGAATAAACGAAATTATTAATTGCCATGATCGTTGAAGCTTCGCTTATACGCGTTAAGAGAGAGAGAGAGAGAGAGAGAGAGAGAAAGAGAGATTTATGAAAATTGAAGCAAAAAGAAGAAGAAGAAGAAGAAGGAAAACAAGGGAAAAGAAACCAAAAAAAAAAAAGAAAAAAAAAGAGAAAAAAAAGAAGAAAGAAAGAATTATTAATCGTACATCCGATAAATATCGTAATGATTAATAATCATAATGATTAATAATCTCTGGACATTTCTTCTTTGAATCGTAAAATAAAAGATTTGAATCTACAATGATTTGACGATGTCGTGTCTCCTTATTTATTTAATTTATTTATTTATTTATTTATTTATTTTATCCTTTCTTTTAGATGAAGACATTGGTACCACTTTTGGGTTGTATCGCCCTTTGTTTAGCCGTACCCTTGCCACAAGACAATATGAATTTAAATAATTTGATTAGCAGCGTCTTCTCTATTCCGCAATTTTCAACGACTCAATCATCATCATCGTTGAACGATCCTGGAAGCTTGAATTCACTTATAGACAATGCATTAAAGAACAGAGACATTTCTACGACGCAAAGAACTATACTTGGTACGGACAACAATCGGCAGGCCAATAAACCAACGAATTGCGTATGCGTGACTTATTATCAATGTAGAAATGATACTATCGTAAGCGATGGAGTTGACATCATCGATATCAGGTCCGCTTTTGATGATAAAAATATTAACGTTGCGGGGTGAGTGCGTTTCCAAAAGAGTCTCCTTATCGACAAATTCGATCTATCGTTTCAATTTATTTCGTTTTGTCTCTCTCTATCTCTATCTCTATCTCTATCTCTATCCCTTTCCTCTTTTATTACACGAAATGTTGTTCTTTCCTTTTATATCCAAGGGAAGATACTTTATCCTCTGTCATGCTTTTGTCATTCGTTCGATTGCGATTGAATTTGCATGATTTTCATCCCCTTTTAATAAGTAGGTGGTAATAATTGGTTTTGTATTTATGGTTGAATTTTTTCGGCCCTACATATTTTCGAACATCTATCCATCCATCTCTTGCATGCTTTATTTTTCTTTTTTTTTTTTTTTTTATTTTTAACAATGATCGAAAATATTTATGTTCGTTGTTGTCTTAAAAAAAAAAAAAAAAAAAAGAAAAAAGGCGAAAACAAAAGAGGAAAATATGTTTCTTTTTCTTTCTTTCCTTTTCTTTGCGAACATATCTTGAAACATAGAAAAAGATTTCGAACTCGGAGAGGAAACAAATTTCTTATCGTCTTTATCGAAGAAAAAATTTATTGCAATTTGTGCGAGAGCGGGAAATTAAACGAATGGATTCGTCGATTCTGTTTTTTTTCTTTTTTTTTTTCATTTTTTTTTTTTTGTTTTCAAAAAATCTATTTCGTAAATCGTATTATCCGTTTGGTGTAGTCTCGTATGTTAAAATCCGATGATATCGCTTTAAATCCGATAAAATTTATTTAAACATCCACGAGACTGTTTTGGACGCAATTAACTTCGTTTAATAATAAACAATGATACGATTCAATCGTCAGGAAACAATTATACGATAAAGACATCGTTTTATCTATCGTTTCCTTATTCTTCTCTTTTTCCTTTTTACAGAGCCTCCGGACCGTGCTATAATTATTTGGAGGTTTGTTGTAAGCCACCGGATCTCGTGAATGGGAACGATCAGGTGATTACACCGCCTCCACAGACGAGAAAGGGTTGCGGCCAGAGACATCCCAACGGGGTTGGTTTCAGGATAACCGGGGCGACCAATAACGAGGCCCAATTCGGTGAATTCCCATGGATGGTTGGCGTACTCAGGGATGAGACCATTGGCAATAACGGAGAAAAAATGAACATTTATCAATGCGGCGGTTCCCTGATACATACGAGAGCCGTCCTAACGGCCGCGCACTGCGTAAATGGGTAAAAATTTCAACGGATCGATCGTTAGGGAGATTCAAATTCTTCTTTAAAAAACCTATTAAAAAGATAATCCCCCCCCCATAACGTTACAACGTTCGATCGTGTAACGATAATCAATACTTCAGCGTTACTCGTCGAATCCTCGTTGTTATTATTAATTTTTTCTTTTTTTTTTTTTTTTCAAACAGAAAGAAACCTTCGGAGCTTACGGTACGTGCAGGCGAATGGGATACGCAAACGAGAAATGAAATTTTCCCTCATCAAGATCGCAAGGTAGAGGCAATAGTGGTACACGAGAGATTCAATTCCGGTGCTCTTCAAAACGACACAGCAATATTGATACTTTCCGAGCCTTTCGAATTGGCCGAGAACGTTGACGTTGTCTGTCTTCCCGATGAAGGCGCCATATTCGATGGAAGCCGTTGTTTGGCCAGTGGTTGGGGCAGGGATATCTTCGGTAAAGAAACGATATATATATATATAACGTTCGATATACGAATTCGTTTATTGATCCACCATTGCGATCTTTCATTTATTTTTTTTTTTTCGTCTTCGGATTCAATACGATTCTTGTTCGTTGATTATAGGCAAGGAAGGTCATTATCAGGTCATTCTTAAAAAGGTCGATGTTCCAATCGTCCCTCACGATACCTGTCAAAATTCATTGCGCCGTACAAGATTAGGGAATTATTTCGTATTGGACAGAACGTTCATTTGCGCTGGCGGTGAAGAAGGAAAGGACACTTGCAAGGTATTTTATCGTTTCGACATCATTCGTAATATTTCTGAATGATCCTTTCGCCAAATATTATTATTATTATTATTATTATTATTATTTTTTATAGGGCGATGGCGGAAGTCCTTTGGTATGTCCATTAAAGGAGGATCCCAGTCGATACGTTCAAGCTGGAATCGTTGCATGGGGTATTGGTTGTGGCGAAGATGGAACTCCAGGTGTTTACGTTAATGTAGCCGAATTTCGACATTGGATCGACGAACAAATAGTTTATTACAATTTGGATAATACCTTTTACAAATACAAACCTTAAGCGAGAGACTGACATTTTCCGTACATTTTCTCGGTCAGTAATTCATTTAATTTCTTTCTTTCTTTTTTTTTTTTTTTTTAATCTGTATTTTGTTACCTCCTCCAAGACCCCCACCCCTATCCCGCATCTCTCAATGGCTTTTTATTGTCGCATTATCGGTATACTTTATACGTTATATAATTTTTATACACATGTATCGATACAATAAGAATCTCGTATATATGAATGTATTCTCTACTACATGGACTATTGTATATGCTCACACGCTTTCGTATATACATATGTATAAAGGTATATTTTTGCTGACGAAATAAAACATAATAACAAAATGATGTTAAACAATTATATCGTTTAATGACGATTATTACACGTTTCTACTTTCTCCTTTATATTTTATAATATTTCAGAGAATTTTTAATATCTATTTGATACTCCGACATTTTTAATGATTGGTATTATATTCGTATAATAATTGAAAAAAAGATCGTATTGATGGTTCACAATAATAAATCATTTTTTATATACCATTAAACACACATTTATTATATATATATATATATATATATATATCCCAAACATTTAGATTATACAGTGCCACAACAAACATTGTATTTTATTTCATAAATATATATATATATATTCTTTTTAATTTTCAATTTTTATAGTAGTAAACATATAAATCATATGTAGATCTTGCACTATGATGTATATTCGATTAGATCAGTAACAATTTTTACTTAATATTTATTATAATTCGTTCGAAAATAAATTTCGTCTTAGGTAACGTCTCTAATACGAATAAAGTAAGTTTCTTTTTTAAGATTTAAAGTAAGTTCCTAATGGTTTTTTTTTTTTTTTTTTTTTTTAAAGTAACGCTGCGATTAAGCATAGCGACGAAGATCTACATACGAGCACGTGACCACGTAATCTACTCTACTTTTATTTATCGTACATTCAATGAGTAAAGTATAAGTTTCACGTAAGAAACTTCCTAAAGTAAGTTCTTAAAAGTATTTTAAAAGTAAACGCTATAATAAAAAACTGGTGAACTATGGATCTACATATGGAGCACGTGACCACGTAACCACGTAATCATGCGACCACGCTACTTGTTTTACCGATTATGCATCAATACAGTGTGTTTCTTGTAAGAAACTTCTTATAGTAAGTATTCCAGCTTAGAATAAGTTCTTAAAAGTATCTTAAAAGTAAAAGCTGTGATTAAATATTTTGTTGAAATGGATCTACATATGGTGCACGTGTCCACGTAAACACGTGACACGTCACCACGCTACTTGTTTACTGAGTACGCGTCAAGACGTTGTGGTTTTTTTTAGGAACTTCTTAAAGTAAGTTCCTAAGATTATCTTAAAAGTAATGATTAAACATAGTGTTAAAATAGATCTACATATGGTGCACCACGCTACTTGTTTTACCGATTACGCATCAATACATTGTGGGTTTCTTCTAAGAAACTTCTTATAGTAAGTATTATAATATCTTAGAGTAAGTTTCTAATAGTTCATTAAAAGTAACGCTATGATTAACCCTAGTTGCGCATCCGGTGTGTAGGAAACACCAGATCAACTTTGTGCTCAATTAAAACAATTTGCTCGTGATTCGTGACTTCTTTCTTTTTTTTTTTTTTTTTTTTTATAATGACATTATCGGAAATGTGTTTTCGAACCAACTGATCGTTATTTCCGAGGCTTAAAGGGATATATAGGATTTTTATTGGAGTCAAAATTATTCATTCCGTATAAATGAGATTTGTTCAAAGTTCCTCGAGTGTGTAGCACATTCCAAGTAAGTAAGTAGAAATTATTTCCTTGGGTTAAACACGGCGGCATATATATATGTATATTTTGAGCATGTAACCCATGTAACTACGCTACTTCATTCAACTTACGTAACAATGAGTAAAGTTTCTTATTAGAAACTTCCTAAAGTAATTTTTGTTTTTCCTTCAAGTAAAAGTTTCTTTTAGAAAGTACATTTCTAAAAGTTTCCTAAATGTAACGCTGTGATTAAACATTGTTCAACATTGATCTACTAATCGAGCACGCGACCACATAACCACGTGGCCACATAACTCCGCTACTTTTTTTCGACGTTCATTCGTGTGTTAAGTAAGTTTCCCGTAAGAAAATTACAGAATTAATTTATTCCTCTTAAAGTAAGTTCCTTTTAGAAATTATGTTTCCTAAAAGTAACTCTATGATTAATCCTAGTTGTGCACCAGAGGGTTGTAGGACACCCCATACAATCTTCGAACTTAATCAAAACAATTTGCGCACTGTATGATTCGTGAGTTTTATTTTTTTTTTTTTTTTTTTTTTTTTTTTTTTTTTTTTTTTTTTTTTTTATAATGACATTATTGGAAATGTGTTTTCAGAACCTACCGATCATTGTTTCCGAGGCTTAAAGGAATATACAGAATATTTTTTTGGAGTTCAAATTATTCATTCCGTACAAATGAAATCTGTACCCAAAGTCTCTCGATTGTATGGCACACCCCAAGTGTATAAGTAAAAAAATTATTTCGAGGTGTGCACAACTTGGGTTAATCGCGGCGGCTCAGATGTATTACATTTTGAGCATGCGACCATTTAACTACCCTACTTGTATTCGTCTCCCGTTCAAATGAGCAAAGTAAAAGTTTCTTTTTAGAAATTTCCTTTAAAAGTAATATTCGTTTTTCGTTAAAGTAAGTTTCTTTTGGAGAGTATTCGTTTCTAAAAGTATCCTAAAAGTTAACGCCGTGATTAAATATTGTTTGACATTGATCTACATATGAGCACGTGATCACGTAACTGCACTATTCGTTTCATTCATTATTTAACTAATGAAATTAAGAAACTTCCCGAAGAAGTATGTTTCCATATAGTTTTCTGAAAGTAACGCTGCGATTAAACATGACGACATATACGAGAACGTGACTAAATTAAGTTTCTTTCCGAGATACTTCCAAAACAAAGTTTTTCCTCCTTCGATAAATTTCCAAAAGTTTCCTAAAAATAATTCTATGATTAAACGCGGCGGCATAGATCTACGTATGAGCACGTGATCACGTAACTACGTTATTGTATTCAAAGATTTCATCCAGTAGAGTAAGTTTTCTCAAAGAAACTTCCTAAAGTAAGTTCTTTTTTTTTTTTTTTTTATTATTATTATTATTTATTTATTTAAAGTGAGTTACTAAAAGTTCCCTAAAGGTAATAATACGATGCGCTTGCGACGATTAACGAGGAAGATAAAAGATTAAGACGAGAGTATTATCTTTCTTGATTTTAGAAGAAGAAGAAGAAGAAAAAAAAAAGAAAAAGAAAATAAAATCCGTCCTTTTGCTGTCCATAAAATGATCATTTTTAAATATAATTTTCAAGCGGACCGAAAGGTTTTTTTTTTCTTTTTTTAATTTTGATAAAACGATCTTAGGTCTCTTCATCTTTTATCTTTCCGTCTCTATTCTTGTTGTCGTCATTATATAGGCTCTGTATTAACGAATAAATAAATGCAATAAACGAGATCATATTTCTCGTGTTATTGTACATATTATAAATATCTAATAATCCATCGTTTTTTTTTATGTGTATATATATATATATATATATATATATATATATATACATACACATATATAAATGTACACGTACATGTATGCAATGTGACGTTACCTGTAATCTCGCACTTATTATTACTAATTAATTTGGTTTAATCCTTATTACGATTAGTTAGTTATACCTTATGCGTTAATTACTATCGAACCATTTAAAATCTACGTTACTCGACGTGAAAATTGAGAAAGACAGAGTTATATTTCGAGCGATTAGAATGTATATCTAATTTTTCTAAACTATATTATCACTAACTTCACATTGCTATACGTATCATCATATATACTTTAAGCGGAAACGGTAAAGAGTCCATATATTTATAATATGTTTGAATGAATTATTAAAGAGATTATATTTGAAATTCTAATCTACTAATCACGACACTTTTTAAAACTACTTATACGCGTGAATATAATTAAATGTTTTTCGATAAGAAGAAAAAAAATTTGGTTAAATCAAATACAATTGAATCTCGGACAAAAATTATTGTTACTATTTATTAAAATTTCGGACTGTCCGCTTGACAATTGCCAAAAGGGTAATTTCGTATAAAGATTGAAAGATTATTTTCAATGTGCCGTTAATTTTATTACAAAGCATTTGTATAAAATTTGGAAAAATCGATGAAAAAATATTTGGTAAACAATCTTAAACACAAATATATATATATATATATATATATATATATATATATATATATATTTGTTTACCCTATTCGTTGTATAAAATAATATATTAAATATTAATCATAAAAAAGCAAAGAAAAAGAAGAGATCGAAATTTTCTGCAGAAAGTTCAATCATAGTTAAAAAGATTATATAATAATGCATGGCAATGTCAGTTTCATTTTGACATGATAGTTGTAATAAATAAAATACTTTTCAGATTTGTATATAATTCAATATATTGTGACAATTTAAAAATATTTTTGGAAATACTTTCAAATAATATATAAGAGATCCTTCTCCTCGTCTCCATATACCAACAAATTTTCATTATCTACAAACATAAACCCAATAACAGCAATAACAAATAATAATAATAATAATAATAATAATAATAATAATAATAATAATAATAATAATAATAATAATAAAAGTAGAGTTAAATTGATTATTTTAATACTGACAAATTTTGACTTTTCCAATAAATAATAATGACTATTAAGACGAATTAATTCAAGTATCTTAAAAATACTAAACGTAACATCTAAGAATCTTCGTCATCATGTACCAATGTATTGTGTCTCGTTTTAGTTTAAAGCAGACCTAAGCAACAAAAAGATAACATAAATCTACTGGTGGTGATAAACAAAAAAGGGGGGATGGGAGGGGGAGGGGTGGGTGGGGTGGGGTGGGGAGGCGAAAAGAAAAGAAAAGAGAGAAGAAGATAGAGTTAATGTAAGAATTTAATAATGGGCATAATTACTCACCACGAATTCCGAGAATTATAAAATACTTTTGGTCAAGTATAATTTTCCCTTCTCTCTGGCATCTGGTATTGCAATTTCGTATGTACATTTTGGGTGTTACAGAAGATTATCCATTTGCATGTAGGCGGTGAGGTCTGAAAAATAAGAAATTTATAAGAAAACCGTGATCCTTTTTGTTCAGCTATTTCTTTTAATATATATATATACATATATATATATTCTGATTAAATATCATAACTTGACAACACGCTTACGAAAATAATCCCATGCTTTCATATATCCATTCGCTCTCAACGTCTCTAATACAACTTCTCTCGAGCTGGCGCAGGCACATCCAAGTATTTTTCACGTAAACTTCTTTTTTTTTCCTTTCTCACTTCTCTTTCTCTCTCTCTCTCTCTCCCTCCCTTTCTCTCGCTCTTTCTTTCTCTCTCTCTCTCGCTCTTTCTCTCTCTCTCTCTCTCTCTCTCGCTCTCTCTCTCCCTCACTCCCTTTCTTTAAATTTTTGTTTGTTTGTTTTTTTTCTTTTTTCTTTTTCCTTGTTTTTTTTTTTTTTTTTTTTTTTTTTTTTTTTTTTTTTTTTTTTTTTTTAATTAATTGTATACTGGAACCCTCATCGTCAATTATCTCAAATGTAAAATAATATCTTAAAGATTGTACTCTATATATGTATTTAAAAAAAAAAAAAAAAAAAAAAAAAAAAAAAAAAAAAAAAAAAAAAAATTTTAATAAAAGGAATCTATTGGAAAATCATCAAAAGTCAATGGAAAATCGAAGAATCGCATTCCATTAAAATGACATATATATCTCTCATTGGTCGTGTCCTAGAAGAAAAAATTTTATAGTAAAGGAAATTGGGGATATTAGCGGGCAGTTGAATTCCACAGTTTCACCTGTAATTTTGTTTCTTTTTTTTCTTTGTTTTTTTTTTTTTTTTTCTTTTTTTGCTACTGTTTTGCGATTACAAATACTTTTATTTTTCCCTCTATAAATGTTTAGAATCGAGGATTAGAAAGAGAAGAATTATGCGGGTGTGACGGTGCAACGAATTGGTTGCATTCTTATGTGGGACTACAAAAAAAGAAAGAAAAGAAAAAAAAAAAAGAAAAAAAAAAGAAAAATAAGAAAAAAAAGAAAGAAAAGGCAAATACTATAACGCGTCTATAATCGTCACGGAGATATAATATAATTAATCGTGGGGGGAAAAAAAAAAAAAAATCATTGATACCATAAATATTAATACGACCGTACGGTAATTATGTAATATATAATGCCCGTTACAACTAACGATACAAAAGGATAATTAATTAAATCCAACACGTCGACCCCCTCTCTCTCTTTCTCTCTCTCTCTCTCTCTCTCTCTCTCACTTTCGTGTACGAATAACGAACGATATTCAAATTCGATTGTGATATCGAGAAGAAAACAAAAAAAAAAAAAAAGGAAAAAAAAAAAAGCTTGAAATAGATTGAAAAAGAGTAAAAGAAAAAAAAAAAAATATATATATATACACATCGAAACTGCGCGATTAATATCCCCCACGTTCACCGTGCTCGTCTTATTTGAAATATTAATAAAGAGGAGCAGAATAATAAGGTCGTGCGTCGTTCAATCCGAAAAAGAAGAGGAGGAGAAGAAAAAAAAAGGAAAAAAGAAAAAAAAAAAAAGTTCATTCTCACACTTTTCTCGCTACCTATTTCCTTTTTCCTCTTTTTCCTCTTTTTCCTCCTCCTCCTCTTTCACTCGATATTTACATCGACAACAATGATACAAAAAGTTTGTACGTTAAAGAAGAAAGGGACATATATATATATATATATATATATAGGTGACATAATAATCATTTACCACATATATACCCACAAAACAAAAAGAGAAGTAGTGTACCTTAAGAATTCGTATCAGAAACAACACTCTTTTTCCACAAAATCTCTCATGAATCGGTAAAGCTGATTTTTTTTTTCCTTTTTTTTTTCTCTCTTTGTAAATAAATTTTCCTGCACACGATTATAATAAATAACGTACTCTTTGTAATGCACGCACGCACAATCTCTCTTTCTCTTTCTCTCAACTTCTCTCTCTCTCTCTCTCTCTCTCTCTCTCTCTCTCTCTCTCTCTCTCTCTCTCTCTCAACCTCTCTCTCTCTTTCTCTCTCTCTCTCAACCTCTCTCTCTCTTTCTCTCTATCTATTTCTCTCCTTCACAATTTTCTCATCGATAGAATTATACTGGTCTGTAATTAAATACAATATATTCCGAAAGAAGAACTTCCTTTTACCGCAAGAGGATACGGCGGCATTTTTCAAACATTTCAGACATAAACTATTTTTTTTTTTTTTTTTTTTTAAATATAAATTAAAGATCACTGCGATCGAAACTCCAACGAAAAGATTTCTTTCTTTCTTTTCTTTTTTTTTTTTTTTTTTTTTTTTTTTTTTTTTTTTTTTTTTTTTTTTTTTTTTTAAACGAACAAAGTTAATGCCAAGAATGTTTGAAATATTCTCTTTTTCTCTCTTTCTTTTTTCGATTTGTTTTCTTTTTTTGTGAGTCCCTCAAACCCTCCATAACTTTATCCAACCCTTCGAGAGTCACGGAATTTCGATAACGTTATATTTTTTTTTCAATCGCCGAGAAATATAATTATCGACATTGATATTATATATGGAATAATTGATTTTTATAGAGTATAAATTATACAAGGTTGGCGCGATGATGATGTGATGATATTTTGTGATTACATGCGCGAATAAGAATTAATTTTTTTTGTTTTCTCACACGTCTCCTTCGTATAAATATGAAAATTGAGTTGAGTTACAGAGAGTTTTAACATACATTTCACGCTCGAATCAGTATGTACTTCAAAAACAAACGATTAACAAAAAGTCAAACGAATGAAACTCTTTACACGATATATATATACATACATACATACATACATACATACATACATACATACATATATATATATATACATATTTTGTCACAAGTTTCTTTTTCGTTAAACTTTCTTTTTATTATTATCATACGGAGTATACACGTTTCGAGATAACGGAATGTAAATTTAGGGAACCAGTTACGTACGTTCGTTTTTCGTTCATATAATCGTTAACAGACCTCGCTCAGTCTTCTTATTTATTATTCGAACGCAGAGTCAATTTCTCATTTTATAATGATCGACACACGATAATCATTGTCGTATTTATTTTCGCAAAATTTACATAATCTCTCTCTCTCTCTCTCTCTCTCTCTCTCTCTCTCTCTCTCTCTCTCTCTCTCTCTCTCTCTCTCTCTCTCTCTCTCTCTCTCTCTCTCTTTCTCTCTCACTCATTTTCTATCCTTTTATTTCTATTTATTTGTTATTTTTATTTTTTACTTTAAGTGCTGGAATAATAACTGTATTTTCTAACGTACACAGCGTTGTCTCGCATGGGGAATAAGAATTAAAATGATGGGGTAAAAAAAAAAAAAAACTCATTCGTCGTTACACGAATCGTATCGAAGGAGTCAGCGTCAAGAATTATTATTTTTTTTTACTGCCTTGGGGGGAGGGGGGGAGGGTGGTTGGGTTTTGATTATAACGATAACTTTAAATACATTCGTTACATTTGCAATGATCTGTCTTTCGAATACCATAAAATGTATATGCGTGTGTGTATGTCTATATATATATATATGTATGTATTGAATCTCAATATTGCTTATTAACGAATTAAGAAAAAAAAAAAAAGAAAAAAAAAACGAAGAAGAACCTTAAAACATAGAACATTCTTGTGATGTTGATTTCTTAAAAAACAATACAAACAAAATCTTAAAAAAAAAAAAAAATATTACACATTGTCATCGTTAGAATCAACAACCCCATCCATTCAACCGTTCATTCTTTCTTCGTCATCGCAATCACTTAAGAGATGAAGAAATATCAAATATGCGCGTACAATATTACAATTCTTTACAGTTATTTACAAACACCATGAGAAATCTGCATGTCGTACTAGATTTTGTTTTTCTTTTTTTTTTTTCTTTATATATATATATATATATATATATATATATATATATATATATATATATATAACACCAAGACTTGCCCCTCCCATTAATAATCACTGTCACTCCTTCCTAATAATTTCTATTTAGCCGATCTACTACTAGAACTCGCTACGATCATGCACTTGATTAAAAAAAAAAAAAAAAAAAAAAAAAAAAAATCACAAAGGGAGATATTAAATTATTACGAATATAATGCCCTAGGATAATGAAATAACTATTATTAGTATTATTGATGTTCTATTATCATTATCATTATTATTATTTTTTTTTTATGTTGTTGTTTGTTCTCGCTGAATGTGTGTACGACAAATCTCGCATATTAATTAAATCGTCCATATTTCAATCAAACAATGATTTGAAATGGATCAGGCATTTTATCATTTAATAGACTAGACAAAGGTTCGCAAAAAACTGTACTCAAAAAAGTTTCCCTTCTGCTACAACAGTCTCTTCGTATGTTTAAATATGGCTTACGTGATTATATAAAAATCTAGAAACTTTCGAACGAATAAATTCTAATGAACGTTTCATCGATATCGTCCTCTCTCTCTCTCTCTCTCTCTCTCTCTCTCTCTCTCTCTCTCTCTCTCTCTCTCTCTCTCTCTCTCTCTCTCTCTCTTTCTCTCTCATTACTCATATAAAACACTCAAACGCTTCGGCCAAAAAGGAGACATATCAAACACACAAATACGACTGTGCACCCCCATTCGAAATGTGACCTTGAAATCATAACTCACCCCATAATCACATTTTCTACTCATCCATCGAACAAACACATCTTTCTTATATTATTTTTTTCCCCGGCCTTTCTTTCTCGCGGTTAAAAAAATACACCCCTTTCGAACATATTTCATGCCTGTAATTCTCATAGTCGATCAAACATTAACAAAACCATTCATCGACATACACACAAACACCGGATTCGAAAATATAAGATCCGAACTCTATGGAATTATATCCCTGAATTGAGAAAATTAAAAAGTGATGAGAATTGTTCTTTTTTTTTTTTCTTTTTCCTTTTCTTTTAGTCCTCTCAAAAAGTAAGCCGAGTGGTTTTTCTCTACGAAGTTCGGGGAAAGGCAAACTAAAAAAAAAAAAAAAAATAAAAAAATAAAAAAAAAGAGAAAGAAATAAAAAAAAAAAAAAATAAAAAATAAAGAAAGAAACAGACCTCGTCGTAAAGAAGGAAACAGTGTGTAATAAAATTGGGTGATTTACGTTAAATTTTTGTATAAACAGTGCTGCAGCAAAGAAATGGCGCCTTAATATTATACTTATCCATTAAAGATTCGTCCTTGTCTAAATGAACGGGTTAGACCAGTAAGAATCCTAAATATATAAGCCAATTAAAAAGGTGCACTTCGCTGCATCAATGTTTACGTATCAAATAAATAGCACAACAGTGAAAGATGATGTATAAGGATTTTTTTATTTTTTTTTTTTCTTTTTTTTATTATTTTTTTCTTTTTCGACAATGTAATCATAAGATATTATTAGCATTCTGAAATATAGCAGATCTAGATAACTTCAATGAAACAACACATACAGTGAGATTATGAAATATATGCTTTTTCTAAAGTTCTCTCTTGCGCCATCATCTTTTTTCTTTTTTCTTTTTTTTTTTTTGTATGTTAAAGTTATTGACTACAATTGTGAATTGTGAAATCCATTGTTTCATTTATCTCTGATCTTTGGAAAAGAAACACACCCATAACCTGCGGAATTGTCCTTTAGAGGATAGAGAAATTATCGATAGTCTTTTTAATCTCGAAGAAGAAAAAAAAATAAAAAAAAAAGAAGAGAGAAAACTTTCCTTAAAAATTTCAAAACACTAGAAGAGTTATATATGAAAACCTTGAAATTTACTCGACTCATTCAATTGAAACAACTACCAATCCAAATGCTTCCTTTCACACACAATCAATCAATAATTTTGACACACCCGCACACCACCAATGTAAAATACTAATCATACTCGCACACGTAATAATTGTTTGTGTGTCGCGCTAAATGTTACGAAAAATGTAAACAACTTTATGCAAATCTCAGGTAGCTGCGACCAAACACCATACGCAGCCTCACGCATATCCTGACTACGCACCCCACTCACTCCGACCCTAAGTAAATATTATTAGTATTCATTAGAAACAGTTATTCCCTAATATAATTTCTTTCTTTCTTTTTTTTTGTCGATCTTGGACGATATATTTCATATCCGTAAAAAAAAAAAAAAAAAAAAAAAAGAATCCAAAGAGAATGCACGTGAAACAAACTTTCTATATGTGTGTGTGTGTGTGTGTATTATATATATATATATATGCATATACATATACATATATATATCTAATTTTATGAGGGTAATTGCCAAAAAAAAAAAAAAAACATAAGAGCATATTCTGCATTTGTCAATGCAAGTAACAACTATTATGCTCAAATATGTTTTGTGTATGTGCGTGTGCGCGTGCGTGCGTGTGAGTGTGTGAATAATGAAAATATTTAATGACAACAATACCCACAAAGTTGTATGTTTCTGTTTTATGTGTATCTGTGTGTGTGCGCGCGTGTGTGTGTGTGAACGCACCAACACATATACCCATGGAAAGTCTCAATGCACTTCATTTCTTCAGAATAAAGTTCTCAATCATTTTATATCTTGTACAATAATTAAAAAATATATATATGGGTAAGAATGATTTTTTTTTTTGTTCTTTTTTTTTTTCCAATGATGTAGTCACATATAAAATTATGACAAAGACATTTAATCTATATATGCAGTGTTTGTATTCAAGCATTCGTAACGTTTAATGGAATTAAGAAACGATTGGAACTTAATATTTGATTATTAATAAACGTGCAACTCATATTATGTGACCAATTTAAGATAATGCATACGTATACATACATACATGTACACACACATACACGCACACGCACGCACGCACACAAACACACACAAACACACACACACACACACACACATATGTATGTATATATCTGTATATAATGCTGCAGCATTATAAGATATGAGATAGAATGAAAATTCGAAATGGCTATTTGAAAAATCGATCAACCGTGTTTCCGTTATCTGTACAAGAAAAATATCAGTAAATAATAAATGTGAGAGGATACAACTTATTCATCGGCAACCTATTAACTTCATAACTCATTAAGCTATATATAACTTCTATATAATCACTCAATGAACTAGTATTGGTAAGTTAAAATATAATTATATTATTAAGTTCCACTAACTTACTTCATATTTTTTTTTTTTTTTTTTTTACATTAAACACTCTGCATCGATCATTAATGTTAACCTCAGACACATATACGTTTAAACACTACATAATCTCATCTATCTCTCTCATTACAAAAAGTTTCACAATCATATCTATCTTTCTCCAATGCACTTTTTTTTTCTTTTCTCTTTTTTTTTTTGTTTTGTTTTGTTTTGCTTTTACTCAGCTCGGTAGATATCACACGCGTATAGAAGACCACACATATTTGCACGTTTAGACGATCAAAGCTATCCGTAAGAGACATGCAGGCCGTATCATTCGTGAAAGCTATTGTGCTAATTTCTCAAGCCAGTAGTAAGAGAGTGAGAGGGTCATAGTTATAATCTTATTATCGATTTTTTTTTTTTCTTTCTTTCTTTCTTTCTTTATTTTTACTTTACTTTTTTTGAAGTAATGACGTGCAATGATTCGAAAGTATCATCATCATCCGACACGCTCTATTTTATGAACCGACCACATTACACGGCGCGCACGATCATACAATTATTATAGCCGTCCTTTGTTTGTTTTTTTTTTCTCTATCGTAATGTCACTGAAAGCTTTGGTTCTTTTTGTAAATCGTTTGCTTTGTACCCTTTTAAAACTTCCTGACCTTTGCTGTTCTTCAACGTTAGTGCTTCGGGACTAAAGGAACGGACCACCCTCTTCCTCCTCCTCCTCCTCCTCCTCCTCCTTATCCTCCTTCTCCTTCTACGAGTAGACTCGGTAGTCCCGGCCGAGTTTAATCGTATTTTAGAAATGTATTAGATTTTTGATCACGTTGACCTGGATGATTTTGCCAAGCACCCTGGGAGGCGTTTGGATTATTTGGACCAGGACCACCAGTACCAGGATTACCCGTATTTCCATCGCCTCCCCCTTGATTCATCCAACTAAGAAACCCAGAATTACCGCTATTACCGATACTATTATTTCCTGACGGTGGTTGACCTGGGGGCCCTGGTTGATTTGAATATCCTTGATCGTTTCCCTGATTCTGTAGATTACCGATCAGTCCCCAGGATGCTTGATTCAATGCAGCCGCCACTAACGCAGGATTTACTGGTAATGCCGATAAATTTAAGCCTCCCATTGCCAATGGATTGGATAATCCACCGCCGCCGCCTCCGCCATTATTCTGACCGGTAATGCCCAATGCCTGAAGATTAGGCATATCCAAATTACCTCTATTGCCTGGATTGTTCCAACCGTTTGGACCCATGTTATTACCCGAATGGCCCATGTACCTGTTTCCCTGATAGTTTCCCTGTACATTGTTTTCTACCGGTCCAGGTGCTCCCCTACCGCGTACGTTTGAATTCACTTGATTATTAAAATTCTTATTAATGCCGTCCGATTTCGGCGCTGCATTTGAGACGTGAACGGAAACTCCTTTTATAATGTGGTCTTCTCCGCATAGAGATTGAGCCACTTCTGGGTCTAGGAAAGTAACAAATGAAAATGCGCGAAAAGGTTTTGGGATGAACACGTCCGTAACTTCACCAAATTTGGAGAAATAGTCGCGTAGATCGTCTGCAGTTAGGTCTTCTGTACAGCGTCCCACGAATACCTTGCAGGGTACTTGCTGAATCATTCCCTCCTACGCACAAACGCACAATCAGTCAATCATATACAACATATTCACATTTTATCCACTAAAACTTGTGTACAGTGCACATTATTCACAGTCTCTAAATAAATCAAAAATCAATAAGCGACACGCAAAGGATTTTACTTTGAAATATCAAATCGATCGTATTATTTCGTTTAGGTTTCTTTTTCTTTAATTTAATTTAATTTAATTTAATTTAATTTAATTTAATTTAATTTAATTTAATTTACTATACTTTACTTTACTTTACTTTACTTTACTTTGCTTTGCTTTGATTTGATTTGCTTTACTGTTTTTTTCTTTTATTTATTTTATTTTATTTTTCTTTTTTTTTTTTTTTTGCTTTTTGCTAAAACATCATTTTTGTTAATGTTTTTACTTATTCACGCCAAATGTTTTACGATTATTATTATTTTTGTTTTTTTTTTTTCCCATTGATGCATCGATACCGATTAATCTGCACCAACAACAAGTTTTATATAAATTTTACAACAGATATTTATCTCATTAAAAATTCAAAAAGGTTACTGCCTTTCGATTTACATTTAGATCCCTGCACTTTATCATTAATTTGATACTATTACCTTGTAAATTCATGCATAAATCTGTACAATATTCTTGTCTGTATATTTTTCTTTTCTTTTCTTTTTTTTTTTTTTTTTTTTTTTTTTTTTTTTTTTGTAAAATGCTGAATCTCATGCTATGTTACATTATCTTAATACGAATCAACACATATATGACAAAATAAAAATATTATTGTAAAGACTAAAGCATTACTAGTCTCATTAAAAAATATTTCTGCTATTTTTACCAAAGGTCATAGATCAATGAGAATATTTCATGTATACCTTATTTTTTGTTTTGTTTTAGTGTTCTTTTTTTTCTTTTTCTTCAAATACTATTGCGATTAGAATTTTTTTGCAATATTATACTCGATAAAATAATATCATTTAATCTTTGATTAGTTAACAGTAAAAAAAAAATAAAAAAAAATTATTGTTGACTTAAAAAAGAAAAAAAAAAGGAAAAAAAAGACAGACATCTATAGAAATATACAATAAGACATGTATAGAGATATATCTTGTTTTCATATGACATTTTTGTAAATAACAATGAATTGAATCAATAGTATCAATGGGTATAACATCATACTTGAAAAATATTGAAGAAGCAAGCATTATATTTGAAGATATTTACATTGCTAAAACATAGTACGTCAAACATAAGTTCTTTTCAAAATCACATGAGTGTCATGCTAACAATGGAATTACATAAATATTTATACGTATAAAGAAGAATAAAATATATTGCCTAGAAAAATAATTAAATCAATAATTATATCGAAGAATGTTATCATAATTTTGTTTACTTTATATTTTAATTATTATGATCAGCATTGTCAGTATGTTACTATTCCTAATACATACATACATATATATACATATATATATATATATAAATATATATATATATATATATATATATTTGTTTGTTTGTTTTCTTATTAGCAACAATTATAGCTCAATTAGAATATTGATATATTCATTGACAAGACAGTGAATATTTACACAATATTTCGTTATACGAGGGAGAAAAAAAAAAGAAAAAAAAAGGATAAAAGATAAAAAATAAAAAGTCACAAATTATATTACAATTTGTGACTTGATATTCCCATTGAACCATGACTTATGTATTTACGGTAGTAACAAAACTCATCAGTATCTTGACATATCCGAAACATGGTGATCCCTCGATGGTCGATGCTTGTAATAGCGATCGTAGTAATTTTCTTTTGTTGGATATCTTGTGGTATCTGCAAATCTACTATCCACTTCTCTGCCATCAACTGCATATCTCCCGTCAACTTCTCTATTTTCAATTGGATATCTGCTATCGGATTCTCTACCATCCACAGTATACCTTCTATCTAAATCACGATTGTCCACCGTATATCTACAATCTGTTTCTCTATTTTCAGTTACGCTTCTACCTTCAGCGTGTCTCACTTCCGAATATCGTACATCTGAAGGATATCTACAATCAGCGGAAACATATCTACCATCGGCATCATAATAACTTCTATCGTATCCATAATTATATCTGCCTTTTTCCGAATAATCTGGTGTTTCCATAATCGAATATGTCGCGCGACCTTCATAATTTGGATATCTGGAATATTCTGCGTCAGAGGGATAAGTCGAAGAATTGGGAGTCGTCGCATGTGACACCATATAGTTTCTACCATCGTATCCTGGATCCTCATACGTAGAATAATTAGGTTTTTCATATGCGTTATAACTTTGCCCTTCGTATTTATATTTATTATCGTCATAGGGATAATTCGGTGGATACGACGGATAATGCGTTGTCTTATAGTCATAATCCGACTCATATCTCGTCATACTTCCTGTATCTGATGAGTTCACATTCACATACGTTTTTGCCACAGGTATCCGTCGACTACTTGGCGTATGAACCGGAATAGGTCGGTAGCATTCATTGTGTTTGCTCGTATCATACTGACGAGCCATCATTAAGCCATCAATATTCTGGAACCAGACACACCAGCCCTCGACAATAACATACTATTTCATCTGTAAATTGACACACACACATACGCACTCTCACATCGCAGCAACTTTTAAAAAACGTAGTTTATAGTTATCATTCCACATACTTTATAATGACCAGTTCAATAACGAAATTATGTTGTATCAATAACATTATACCATCGTATATATATGAACAAAATAATGCACATTATTACAGTGATGGATATATATCATGAAACTTATATTGAATGAGTAAGTCTGGATATGATGTTTCATAATGTTTATACATTTCTGGATATCATGATGGATACACTAAAGTCATACTTAACATCGCTAATGTTTATACTTTCTCTCTCTCTTTCTCTCTCTCTCTCTCTCTCTCTCTCTCTCTCTCTCTCTCTCTCTCTCTTTCTCTCTCTCTCTAGCTTTTATTAAATCCTCTACTTTTTAAATGTATACGAAAACCCCACAGCATTTATAAATCTATAGTGTTTTGCAAACTGTAGCAAGTAATACTATTTCTTTTTCTTTTTTTTTTTTTTGGTTATTAAAGTAAAATAATCATTCTACTATATAGAAACCAAGATAGAATAACCGTGAAATAGATAAGTACTATAGTCGTACATCATATGTGGATAAAAAATTTGTTCACTCACGCACACTATCACACAAGATCATACTCATTACAATATTCCTTGTACTTCAGAAATCATACATTTAACGCCATGCAAACGTTTATCGTATCATGAATCATCTTTCAGCTTTTAACACACTTTACATTTCTTTTCTTTTCTTTTCTTTTTTTTTTTTTTTTTGTTGAAAGTGTTTAGGTGCACTGTTGATTGTTTTCCAATATTCCTGACTTGAAAATAACCACGATTAAGACAGTATTTAATTATTTTTTTTTTTATTCTTTCAAGTGTTTTTATTCTTTTTTTTCCTTTTTCTCTTTTTTCTATTTTTTTTTTTGTTTCTTTTCTTTTCAAAGTTTCTTCTAACTCAGGAGTTAAAATGGTGTTATAAAAGAATCATCACTGATATGAAAATTAACATATTATACTACGTTTCTTCAAAAGGATAAAGATAGACATAATACATATAATGTTATTTGAAGAACTTATGATTCGGAAATTCATATAATTTAACCATACATCCACGTCTAAACTGACAACTTCAATCTCAAAACATTCCAAGATTTTCACACTATTCTGTGTCAAAAGCATACTGTATTATATACAAATGAAAACAAACAAATGTCCCAAAGATTCTTCAACATAATCTCACACTCAGTTAACATCCACGCGTACACACACATTTTGCATTTACTCTTTATAAATTTGCCACTTAGAATCATTAAACTGAATTCACATGTGCAAAACATGCAGCAGTATTTTTATATTTTGTAACATTATCGAACAGTATTATCAACAATATTGAAATTTAATTTAAAAAAGAATAAAGGAAACAAAAAATGTGAGGTTATTCTCGTTCTCTTTCGTTCTTTTTTTTTTTTTTTTTTTTTTTTTTTTTTTTTTTTTTTTAATATAATAATTTTTTCATAAAAAGGTTTCATTGTACCTTTTTTCTTTCTTTCTTTTCTTTTTCCATCAATATATCAATTTTGCTGCGTACCACATACATGTGAATAAAGTTTCACGCATTCATCTATTTGCACCATATCAAGTGTGTGTATAATCTTATATACACATAGTATGTATATATTATATTATACACATGACATACATATGTGTATGCATGTATTAGAATACACAGATACACATATATGTTTAAACATGTACATACATATACATATATCTGTATTATTAATACAGATATATGTATACATAATTGTTCAGAACTACTAAAGTAAATTGTGCCTCTGTAAGTTGTTCTATAGCAATTAAGAAAAAAGATAAATCCTTTTTTTTTTTTCTATTTTTTCTTCTTTTTTTCTTTTTTTTCTTTTCTTTTTTTTTTTTGTTTTTTGTTCTTTTTTTTCCTTTTTTTCCTTTTTTTTCTTTTTTTTTTGTTTTTAAATACTTTTTGGCATTCATTTTTCATATCTTGCAAAATATCATATGACGCGATTTACTTGTACATAGTCTTATACCTGTACATATATAATATAAAGATATTTGTTTAAAAATCAATGTTCAAATTATATTATTATTAATAATATATAAAAACCAAAAAATAACGTCCGAAGAGATTAATTCATATAATTCATTTTGCTTCATTCAGTATCGTCTTATGATTTTCTGTTTTTTCTTTCTTTTTTTTTATTTTCTTCTTTTTTTTTGTGCCAATGATAATTTTTCAAAATACATGCATTAAAAAAGAAAATTTTCTCACATAGGCAAAACACTTTCATGTAATCAAAATGCCATAGATACACTTTATATATAAATATATATAAATATATATATATATATATATATATATATATATATATATATATATGAAATATAACTAATATTCAAACGAAATAAAGTAAAGTATATTATAATATATGTACAGGGCTAAGGATCATTTGTACAAATTATTTATCTATGCGGGCACTTACAGTTTTTATGGCAGTTTAAGGAAATAATTTTAAATGACTGAATAAATGTTAAAAAGAAGAAGAGTTATTATCTTTTGTTATTGTTCTTACCTTACTATTGGGAACCTTGACATCACACCACCTCCCATCTATCATGTGTCGTTGAGCAAGGCATCTTAACTGCGATTCATAGCTTCCAAATCGTATGAATCCAAATCCTTTGCTCTGACCAGATTTCGCATCCTTCTTAACCTAATAAATATTTTGTAAAATATTAAAAGAAAAAAAAAAAAAAAAAAAAAAAATGTAGACGATATATGCGCGCGCGTGTATAGTCAGTTAAAGACTTCTGGATTGAAACGTATGTATTCGTATCAAAGTATAAATAGGGCAATAGAGAAATATCAATTAAAAATTAAAAGAAAAAAGAAAAAAAAAAAGAATTATTACTACAAGAAAGTATTAATTAATAGAACTATGAAAAGTTATACAAAGTTATAAAACTCACTTGAGCCATTAGAACCTCGCCGAATGCCTCGAAATATTCCCTCAAGTTCTGCTCGGTAGTTTTCCATGGTAAGCCCAGTACGATCAAGTCTGTACAACGCAACTTTGTTTCCATTCTCTTTGTCTTAGCTGTGGAATTTTCCAAATTGTCATCAGATTTACGCTTGTTTTCTGAAAAGATGTCACAAACATTTACTTCTATCGGTTAGTTTTCTATTGCTATGCTTTGTTAACAATCTCATAGACCAGTGTTAACCAAACTGTTGAATGTACAGTGTAGGTATGGCCAAGGATGTACAGATGCACGATCAAGGAGCTAAAAGCTGTAAAAATTTATTAAAATATGAAGAAATACATTACGAGTCGATGTTATTTGTACCTATCATGGTCGATGAACACCTTGGAGAATGTACCAATTAAATTGTTAGTCAAGGAATGAAGCAGATTTTGTTTTTAATAGTTTGGAAAACACTGGTACAAATGTTCGTAATCTTTTCAGTACCAGCAATTATGCAAATATACATTCTTTCTTTTCTTCTTAATATTTAAATTACAAATCTTTAAATTAAAAAAGAAAAAAAAGAAGAAAAAAGAAAGAAAGAAAGATGAATACAAATTTCTTTTTTTCTTTTTTTGTCTTTTCTTTTCTTTTCTTTTCTTTGAGATCATCAAATTTCTATCTTCATAAAATATTATTCTAGCATTTTATCTATTCATAAGCAATATCATTTATGTATAATAAAATTGTAAAGAACTATATATATATATATATATATATATATATATATATATATCCTTATCACATAGCTAGAGAACATTATTTAATGATACATAAACGCGACTTAACTATCATTAATATAAAGTAAAGTTTAATTTTTTCCGGAAACGAAAATGGAAAAGGTAAAAAGCGCCGCGATAATGCCGGTGGTCACGCGTTAGATACCGATTTATTAGCTAAGACGAATTATCGCGCTTGATTGTAAAAAATAATAATCGTCGAAGATAATTTCGAATGGAAAACGTAAAGGTATGAAGTTCAAGAATGAATTTATAATAAAAAAGAAAGGAAAAGAGAGAGAGAGAGAGAGAGAGAGAGAGAGAAAGAGAGAGAGAAAGGAAATAGAAAGAGAGAAAGAGAGAGAGAGAGAGAGAGAGAGAGAGAGAGAGAGAGAGAGAGAGAGAGAGAGAAGCTAAGAGATATAGCAGCGTCTAGATAAGACTATGATAAATCGTACAAAGGCGCGTAGAATAAGAAAACGAAAAAGAAGGTAAGTCTCGTTGGGATAAGATAATGAAAAAATCGTCAAAATTTAGTTCAAAAAAAGTACGATGGCACGAATCGACAAGGAATGTTCGATCGAAGCCGTGCAGCACTCGTCGAAACATGGTGTGTATGCGTGTGCGTGCGTGTATGCGCGTAAACCTATATATATATATATATATATATATATATATATATATATATATAAAATACACGAATATATATATATATATGTATATTAAAAAAAAGAAATGAAAAAAAATTCCTTCCCTATACTTTCGATCCTAATTCTACGGGTCATACGATACGATATATACGCCATCACCAAACGTACAAGAACGGTAGGGAAGGGTGGGGTGAAGGGAAAGGCTTCGGGCATCTTAAAAGCACCTAACGCCACACTTTGCTCTCCTCTCCTCTCTCTTTCTCTCTCTCTCTCTCTCTCTCTGCGAGATACACACCTTTCGGAAATACACAGAAATAGATCGCCTTGCCCCAACCATTTTCAGGTGGATGAAGCCGTCCCTCAACGAGCCGTACACCACGCATCGTCCGGGATTCTGGATTGCGATATTTAAGGCCACACGTCCCGGGGAATTGAGCGGACAGGGTGGTCAATAAGAGCGTGCTGTCGTCCTCGGTGGGCAGCTCGATAGGTTCTTCTCCCTCGTCCTCGGCGACTTGGATGTAGGACGTCATTTTTCTTCAGTAAAACACACTCACCGTAATTTTTCTCTTACTCTTTCTCTCTCTCTCTCTCTCTCTTGCTCTCTCTCTCTCTCTCTCTCTCTCTCTCTTTTTAACCGATCAATTATATATTCCCCTTATTACGTTGTTATTACTCTTATTATTATTATTATTATTTATTATTATTTATTTATCGTTATTATTATTATCGATTATTTTTATTAATAATATTAATATTAATATTATTATTATTATTATTTCCTTTAATATTTTTTGTTTTATAATTTTTTTTTCCAAAAAGCGGGGTAAAAAAAACTCTTACAACACAACAAACACACACGCTCAGATTCGCAGTCAGTCACGCAACACCGCACCTCTTTCTCTCCGCGATCATCATTCCTCTTCGGTCTCCCCACTTCTTCGACGCCATCTTCTCTCCCACCAGATATCACGCGCTCCTCTTATTGGTCCTTTCGTATCCCCACTCTTGAGCGTCGGTAAAGCGACGCAGTTCCCCATAGGCTGACGCGCCGCTAACATATCGAATCATTTATCCGCCAATCGTCGAAGAGCTCTCTCTCTCTCTCTCTCTCTCTCTCTCTCTCGATTCGACCTTTTTCGATTTCGATCACGATACTTTCATCTCGATTAACGACGCCTCTTTTGATACTTTACGTTCTCTATTGCATATGGCCCTTATCGTCGTACGATTCGTACAATTATAGTTTCGATGTTTTTTCAATTAATATTATAAAACGATTGGATTGATTGATCGGTTGTAGTATCTTATTCCTTCAATTATTTTATCACGATATATTCGACGGTAAGAAGTTTACAGCCAAACGATTGTTGTAACTATCGGTGATATGTCAATTTTGTCCAGTTCGAGGCAACGACCAATCACAATTGCCAACAACTGTCTCGAAGTTTAATATTGTACTCAACGAAAAAGAAAACTACGCGTTTGAATAATTAAAAGGAGCCTTTATGTAATTACGTAGTATAGCAGCATGGAACAACGGCGAAATGGGTTTCTTTTTTCTTTTAATTTTTTTTTCTTTTTTATTATCGTCCATCGTAAACGTCAATACGAAACACAAGAATGTTAATTACTTGGTTAGAAATATCGCTAATCGTATCACAATCTTGTATATTAAATTATATAAAAAAATGTATGGTATAAAAAAATATTAATACTATTTTCATAACATTCCATTGATCATGCAATCGCATATTAATATAATAGCATTCCAATCGATTAATTGTTTATCCACGCATGTTTTCCTTTATTGATTCGATGATCGATTCCCAAGTAAAGTCATAAGAGGCATCGTTCACATTGATTACATTCTTTGCTTGTACTATATTAAAAAGTTTTACAAACGGCGCATATTGGCTTATAGTGTTTCTGTCGGCTATAATAATTAGTTTGTGCTTTGCACGTGTAACGGCTACGGTTAAACGTCTTTGATCTGCTAATATCCCGTTATCCTGCATAAATAAATTTGTTAGAACGACGATTATCTCGACCAATCGATAATATAACGTACCTGTGCTTGGTCAAATTTCTTTTTGATACTTCTCACACACGAATAGAAAATAATGCTCTTGTCACGTCCTTGATACTGATCCACTGTATTCACTTCTATTTCTGAATTTATCAAATTTTTTATTAAAACAACTTGAGCCTTGTACGCCGCAATGATACCAATTTGTTCCGGGCTTACGCCGATCTAGTGTTATAAAGATAAATATTGATTGCGAATCGTTTTAATAATAATAATAGTAATAATAAAATTACCTGAAATAGAGACTTAAGAAGATATAATATTAAAGCCGCTTCCCAGATATTAGAACACGTTTGATCGCTCTTAATATTGTCCTTCTTATGAATAAAATCGATGGTCACGTCTTGAGTACAACCCGTATCTATTATAATTACGGAATCATCTAACTCAGGTGATAATACTGCTCTTACCCATCTTTCGTTCGACGATGGTACCTGAAACAAAGTTATGCAGGCATTGTTCGTATATAGAAAGAATTAAAAAAATAAAAAACAGTTTAATTTTCGAAACATTCAATTACATTCATATTTGGCGATATAAACGTTGCATTTTCTATTGATTCGTTGCCCGCCTTTAGTTCGCCGTTATAAGTTAATCCGTTGATCAAATCCATGATACTTTTATTCATTCTATACTGTACCGTTAAAGCGACAGTATTATTTTTGGAATCTAATCTCTCGAACAGAGACTCTGCTGCACCAAGGTCTCTGGTAAAAAAGAAACATGTACATATATATAACATGGGTATACACACGTATTTTCAAAGTATATATATTTTACCTGGCAGTTTTATTTACAATAACGGGAGGTAATTGATTGGGATCACCTATTAGAATAAACTTTTTTGCATTGTATAACGGACCTAAAATTGCTGGTTGCGTTACTTGAGTACTTTCATCAATGATACATACATCGAATGTCCTTCTTTCAAATAGTACATGATGAGCTCCGAAACAGGTAACTCCTACAATATTCTAGAATATATATATATATATAATATTAATATAAAAATCTTCACATATTTTTTTTTTTTTCTTTTTTATAAGGAATTACTTATACCTTATTTGCATATACTGCTTCTAACTCTTCAAGGGACGTGCAGTTTGATGTTAAATGCTCTTCGCTTTTATTTTTTAATAATGGGTGTATCATACACGATGATCCCAACCGTATAAAATCGATATTTTTACGTAATAATTTCAAAAGAACATTATCAATCGCGCTATGAGTGTGCGATGTCACTATTATTGAGAAGCCCAATTTAAATAGGACCTCCACCAATGTTACAACCGTCTCTGTTTTTCCTGTTCCCGGCATGCCCTTTATTAAAACATATTCGTTGGCAGCTAAGCATTTAAGAATCGCTCTTTGTTGAACTTCATTTAAGTGCTGCAACATCGTCGCAATTTCAAATATAGTCGAACGTGGTAAGTGTGCAAGAAACGTTGCTGGCTTTCTAAAATTGATATAATTATATATATATATATATATAATTTAATTAGAAAAAAAAATATAATTTTCAAATAGTACCTATCTATAATAATACTTCGTAATCTTTTGCATACTTCATTGTCATATAGTAAACCTCCAATATTTCCAAATAAGGTTGACAATAAATTTGTGGAAGTATATTTATCGATGTGAAAGTTTCGAAATGCATTATGTTTCGTAATATCACTGGAAAATATTAAAAGATTAAATGTGAAAAAAAATTTTTTTTTTCATCATAGATATATTATAATGATCAATATGTACCTATTTAAAAGTAAAATAATTGCATCCTTCTTTATTTTCATTACAAAACCAGATGATATATTTATTCGCGTATCAGTACTTACAATGATGTATTCATTTTGTACTAATTCTGTTGTAATACTTTTAGTACTTATAGGTTGCCCATTTGCGCGCACAAATAAATGCTCATACTTGCCATATTGTTCTGTAACTTTCCCAATTACTTTTAAATTGCTAATACATTTTCCTTTCATTTCTCTATAAATAAATAGTAATTTTTCTTTTTTTTAAATTCACTCATATTACAATGTATACCATAATCAAGAAATTACCTTTTCTCTGGTGTTAGAGTCCATATGTCTTTCATAGTATTATCGGTATGTACGCTATTTTCCATTTGTAAAAGGGATACCCATTTTAAGATATAGTCTATATGATTGTCATCAAATTCATTTAAAATCTCTTTACTGAGTTTAACCAATCCATGGGATTCGGACAATTGTAAGGTATCATCCTTTTTCAAATATGCACAGCATAAATTATTATAAGGACATTTAAGACAACTATTGTAATAATTTATGGGCTCCGGCAATGGCATAGGTTTAAATGGATCTTCCAAGTCGGACGATAAGATCGTGCTTTTCGTTTTAGTGAAATAATCGGCTAGAGTATTTCTTAACAAAATCAGGTCTCTCTTTTCTGCACGACCACAATTTATTTCGCGTATACTGTTATCCCTGTACAACAAATAAATATTTTACGTTGTTCAATTGTGATATAATCGAATTATATATTTGAACAATATCTTATAATTTTTATAAATATTTAATACCTAAGGTATAATAACAATCCGCTGTCTGTATTTCGATCGGTAAGAGCCATCATCATAATATATAGAATAACTTGACCTCTATGTCCTACAGAAAAAGATGGTCTTCCTGTTTTTACTTCAACAGGCATCACTTTGCTCTGGGAATTAATTTTGACCTCAACTGTTATGTCAACTTTTCCCTTGACCCCAAGTTTAGGTAACCAAATATTCTCTTCAATATCGTGTATCTCGGAAATTTGGCCTTTAAAGTTATTCTTTTCATTACTTATTGCTTCCTGCTTTTTACCTACAATATTCGAATTACATTTTAAAAGATTAGATTCAATTACAAATCATAAGTAAAATTTAGTTTCTATATTATGGGGTCTCATTAATTTTACCATGAATATAATGTTGAATAAATTCAGATATTTTTGGTACATATGCAAATACCTCCTCTTTACATTTTTCAAGCGAAGATTGAGAACTATAAAGCATAGCTATTGTTTCTTTCGACTGCAATTCATTTTCTGCCATCTTCATAACGTCCGGCAGTTTATAAATATTTTCAGTTAAACTCTAAAATATTTAAACATTGTAGATTAATAAAAGAAAAAAAAAAAAAAAAAGAATAAAAAGGAAAAAATTAAAAAATTTACAAAGTAAAATTCAGATACCTTTTGTAAAAGACTATGAACTATTTTTCCTATCGTTAATGCCGTTTGACTAGATATTAAATACGGTAAAGATTCTATTTTTTTAAATATTTCACTCAATACTGCTTGTCTGTTACAATGTAGACCTCCAACAATAGTTGTAGTAGAAATTAATGTGTCAGGATGTATAACAATATAACCATTCTCATTATCCACAATCCAATTCTGTGAATCTTTTTTGGCCTGTACCATTATAACATCACCTTCTTTAATCTGAATATCTTTCCTTAATTTATGTAAAAAAAAAAAGAAAAAAGAAAGTTATAAAAGTAATAAGTAAAATAATGTATATTATAAGATTTTAATTCAATTGATATAGTTACCAAAATTCTGAACATATTACTGTTGCAAAAGTTTTTAGATTTACATGTTGCACCTTCAGGATCGTAGATTTTGGATTCCTTTGCAGATCGATAACGTCACATCGTTGCAATGAATTTAGATTTATTTGCGAATCTATGTTCCAATCGCATTGAAATATTTCATCGAAATCTTCTGCATTAATTTCATCACAGGCAATGATGTCATTGAAAATATCACTTGATTCCTTGATATTGGTACAATGTCTATTAAGCTTAGATTCTTTCTGATCACTTTCCTTTACAGCAAGACAATGATTTAAAATAGTTTCTTTGTTATCAATGACATTATCCATAATACATTCTGACTCATCTGACAAATTACTTAATACATTCGTTGTTTCCTTAGATATGATCGATGAATTATTACCGCATTCCTTAGAAATTACATTATTTTCTTTGTTAGTATCTATGATTTTAAGACTGTCGTTAAAAAAAGACCGATCGATGTCACCGAAAGAAGTACTTTTCATTATCGAATTCGATTCTAAATCCAAACTGTCACATCTCTTTCGTTTCCTGGTGGTATTGTCACTGGAAGGATTGTTCTTAATTTCGATCTCCGGAAGTACATCCTCCTTTTGAATATTTTTACCTTCGTTAGATTCGCGAATCCTCGAGAAAAATGAATACATTTTCCTTTGTGAATTATTTTTAATTGGACTCCTCGAGATCTGTGATAAAATACAACGATTATACAGTCAATCAATCGTATTTTAACCGATATGTATTATTATGATCGTCTACAAACAATAATTAATTCCGATGAAAAAAATCGTTACCTTTTTCTGAGATAAATTCCGAGATTTATTCATTTTGAATTAATTTATATGATAATTAAATTTTTCTCTTTCAACGATCGCGTGCCATCAACTCGTCGTAACCGCAATTCCCGCTCATTACTTTTGCCGCCATTTTTTGACAAAAACTTAGAATAGATTTTAAACTCGATACGAATATTAGTTGCTATCTCTACCGATAGGATCGTTAGTGTCGTTACTTATTGAAATTACGTTTCATCGAAGAGACCAAGAAGACGCTCGCGAGAGTAATATTCAAATTTTCGAGATTCAAAATTAAAACAAAAATCTGCATTGTCTTCTTTTCTATTTTATATATATATATATATATATATATATATATATATATACATACATTCGTTTTTCATTTAAATAATAATTATCTTCGAATCTCGATCGTGTTTTGTTCGTTTTAGTTTTTAATTTTAATCGACGTTTGATGTTCAAGACCGACGAAAAAGAAAATGTTAAGTTCGACGTATTCCTGCTTCCCTCATAATCCATTTCTTTAACATAATTAAGATCAATCTTTTGAAGGAGATAACAAAAAAAGAAAGAAGGGAAGAAATTTTGTTATATTTAATATGTCGGAAGAATTGGAGACGGACGGGACATTAAAATGTCACGAGTTTGGGCCGCCGAAGTCGTTGCAAAAAATGGAAAACGCAGACATCCTGTGGAAGATGATAACAAAACGATTCCCGAATGCTGCGCCGCTTCTTTGCGAGATGGAAGCTGTTATTGATCGTGCGGATGATCTTCTACGACAGCTCAGAAAACCTTACGGCAGATCAATTGGTATGAGAGAGAGAAAGAGAGAGAGAGAGAGAGAGAGAGAGAGAACGTGCATTCAAATTCAAATATCAACCTTCTATAATATCACGTTATTTTTTAACTAAAAATACGTCTGTATTTTTTCTTTTTTCTTGTTTTTTCTTCTTTTTTTTTTTTTTAAATAATTATACTATACGATTTACAAATGATGTGATTTAAATAAAAATGATAATTTGTAAATCACAGTATACTAAAATATTACTGGTACATTATAGTTTAGTACATATATATATATATTAAAAAGAAATCAATGTCATAAATATCGTACTTATGATAAAGATTTATTTATAGAAGTGTCGAGTTTAAACAATTTCGCGGATTCCGGTGAATCCGACGAAGTTATTTCATTGATTTGCGATGAATCTTTTCCAGAGGACGCCGAAGTACGTTTATTCGATATACACATAATATAAAATCAAATTTTGCTTGATCGTAACGAATATATAAAATCTTAATGAATAAATGAATGAATAAAAAGGAAAATCTTGTAAAAAAAAAAGGTATTTGAAGACGTGGCCGTCATGACAAACACAGTTCAAACGCAAATTTCGGAAAGCAGTATATCCACCGTCGATACAGATTTTGATTCGGTTTTGTCTAATCAACCAAATTCATCTTCGATTGTCGAGAAATCGAATAACTCGAAGGACGATTTGAAAGGGGAAGAAAATCAGAAGGAAAACGATAGTAATTATTTATTTATTCTTTTTTTTTTATTTATTATTAATTATTATTTAAACGAAATTTTATTACAAAAAAAAAAAAAAAGAAAAAGAAAAAGAAAAAACAATGTACAACTCGGAGAACGTCGACTTGTCGCATCGTAAGAATGAAAAGAACGTACAGGAACAAATAGAATCCACGTCGAATGCGAAAGAAGAACGTGTCGTGACAAAAATTTTCGAAAATATCCAAGAGGACGAAAAGAAACATTCTTCGGGAGATTGGAATGAGAATATAAACGTAGAAAATCGTTCTTCCACTTTGAACGATTCAAAAGAGACGGAAGTTTGCGAGAACGTCGAAATAACTGGCATAAACGAAAGAGATCAAATTTTAACAGTTAATCATTATGATGATAATAATAATTATTATTACTATTATATACATATAATCAAAAAATTATTATTAATCTAATTTGATCGAATGTCGTGTAAACTCATAAAAAAATTTTCTCTCGCAGTTCTCCGGCGATGAAAAAATTAATAACAAAACACCATGGGATATCCTCGAAGAGTACGCCAATCAATGTAACATAAATATTGATTATCACTGTGAGAAAAATAAATGCAATCGTTTTGTTATCAGCGGGAGATTATCTGAATTTTCTGGTAATTTTTTATTTTTTCTTTATTTTTATTTTTTTTTTATTTTTATTTACGTTCGTGCATTTTACTGGACCACCTCTAAAAAATGTTGTGCTTTTCAAGTACCGACGTTCGTCGTCGTTGTTGTTGTCTTTGTTTTTTTTTTTTTTCTTTCTTTCTTTTTTATCTTTTTTATCCTTTTCAGCGACCGGCTGCGGAGATACAGAAGATCTGGCTAAAAACTGTATAGCCAAGAAAATATTGCAAAATATAGCCGATCATCAGATGAACGACAAGGATATGAAAAAATTGTTGGAATTAACTCGAGAACAGTAATTACATTTTATTAGAAAAATTAAAACTGAAGTTTCGCGTTAAAAAAAATTCTCACGATGTATGTATGTAAATATATATATATATATATATATATTTTTTTTTTCTCCTAGAATATTGGAAATAATTAATTTTGGGAATGACGATACAATTGAGACTCCTTTAAGAAAAGTTTACATGCTTTGTATAAAAAAGGGAGGATCCGCGCCAAGATACATAACCGAAAGGGAATACAAACATCAAGGTGTGAAGTGTGTGGCCAAATGCATGGCTCTGAATCATGTGGTTGAAGGTAAAATAATATATTAATAATACAGCATTTATATATATATATATATATATATATATACAAAAAATTATATACATATTGTACATTTTAATTAATTGTTAACAATTTCTTGTATCATCAGGAGAAGGAGTGAGCCGTCATAATGCGAAAAAGGCTGCTGCTGAACAATTCTATCAAAGATATTCCAATAACGAGACATAAGACGCACAAATTTTCAGATCGAGAAATATGAAAGAAAATTTTGATAATAACAAGAAAAAAAGAAAAAAAAAAAAAAAAAAAGAAAAGGAAAATAAGAAAACACTCTCGACATAATCTTCACGGCATTTTATATACTATCCAGGGTAATTTTCCAGTTCTTTTGAACGACCAATAATCGTACAAAAGTTTGCCAATAATTAAAAGTATCAGTAATGCCAATATAATATTTAAAATGTCCAATGGATAAATCAAAGGGTTCTCGTCCGATGAAATACAAATTTCCGTTCGAGTCAAGTCGCGTATCTGCGCAAAAGAAAGGATGACAAAAAAAAAAAGAAGAAGAAGAAGAAGAAAAGGAAAAAGAAAAAAAAAAAAACAATGACACTTTCTCGAATAGATCAAATATTTCGACAAATTGGATGAGTAAACAAAGTAAGTCACCTGTTTGTTTGACTTCTCATCGCCGCTGACAGCTGCACACTTGACCTCGTTTATATCTCGAACTAAATTTGTATACCTAATCAATAGATCCTGTAATTCGTGGAACATTGTGAATATATTAAACGCTTCGTTAGGAGGTTTAACGTTTAGGCGGGGAGATGGAAAGAAAATAACAAAAATAATAATAATAATAATAATAATAATAATAATAATAATAATAATAATAATAATAATAATAATAATAATAATAATAATGATGATAATAATAATAATAATAATAACAACAATAACGTAGACCGTATTACCTGAAATCCAGGAGTGAAAAGACAATCGCATCTCCACGGATTATTACCGAGATATAATCTCTCTGCATTGCCACTTTGAAGCAAAACATTCTCCAATGCATAAGTTGGCACCTAAAGAATATAAGTTACGAGGATTTTAATTAGTATTATACCCTAAGAAATTCATTAGCATGTTAAATATTATCAGGTGTTCAAGAAATATTTAAAATATTCCAATATGGCGATTGATAATACGATACCAGAACCATATGAGGCTATATAAAAGAAAAAAAGAAAAAAAAAAAAGAAAAAAAAGAGAAAAAGAAAAGAAATAAATTATAACGATATATTCGGTTGTGCCCATAACAGAGATTCATTAGCATGTTAAATATTGTCATCCTTGAGATATTTTAATGTAAGAGCTAATAATAAAATTATCAGAACAAAATGAAGGCTGTATATATACATTAAAATAAAAAAAAAAAAAAAAAAAAGAGGAATTTAATTCGCCTAGAAAAGAGATTAATTGGCGCGTTAAATATCGTTTTTTTTTTTTTTTTTTTTTTTTTTTTTTTTTTAATATTTCAACATAATAGAGCTAATAAGACAATAAGAATAGATAATGAAAGGCTATGGCAATGATCTTAATTAATAATTAATACGAACGTCTGAGAGTTTATTTCCACGTAGACTCAACAGATGGAAATGATCGAGCCAATAGGAACCATCCAATTGTACAATCGACTCAATTAAATTGTTATCGAGATATAGATCCAAAACTTGTTTGTAGACTGGATTTTTCACCAGGGGCGTCAAATCACTTATCTGTTATAATTAAACGCCTAATGAAATAATTACTCGAATGATATCTATCATTAATAATTCGATCAAAATAAATTAGACCTTGTTTCCGTTCAAATTCAGAATAGTCGTATTGGCTGGTAAAAATTCTGGCAATTCGGTTAAATCGCGATAACTACAATTAACCGAAACAAAGGCCATTAATTGTTTCAACGTCCTTTCACCGCCTCGTCCAACCACATAAACCAATTCGCAGTCGCATAATGTTCTATTGCATTCGTCCTTCAACGTCTGGGAACAATTGGATCTGATGTAATTGTTCGCACCTTCACATTTTTATATGTATATTATTTTTTTTTTCTTTTTTTTTTATCAAACTGTTCGGAAAATTCGTAGGGGTTTTTCTTTTTCTTGTTTTTTTTTTTTTTTCTTTTTTCTTTTTTTCTTTTTTAAACCAGTAATGGTCATTATTCCTTTGCCGCAATATAATCTCGAAAGCGATAGTTCTAAGATTTATTAACGAAAAAGAAGTCGATGGTAGAAACGAAAAGAAAAAAAACTGCTATAAATCGATCCACTGCGAAACAAAATTCCAGTGTTATTTAAAGAAAGAGATTACAAATGTGCTACCTGAAAAAAAAAAAAAAAAGAAAAGAATTGACGTGATCTCATCGAAGAAAAAAAAAAAAAATGATATACGCGTGCATGTAACACCATCGCTCGATCAAATATTTATCTTTGGCAAATGGGTATATCGAGATCGATAATTCGCGTCTTTACGATTTTGTTTCCACCTTACGAACTTCTCGAACGATTCGATTTAAGGAGGAGGACGAAGAAGGGGTTTGTGATATTACCATAATAATTTCTATGACTGGTACGAGTGATCGTTCGTTATGCGGAACGGTGCAACGTAACATCTCACGATCAACAATTTTCCCAGCGAATGATCCATTTCTTTGATCGAGAATCCAGGACATGTTTTCCGTGCATCTCCAAGGATTACCTGTTCGAATCTTTGATCAATCCTTTTTTCTCCTTCGTATATTTTTTCTCTTTCTCTCTCTCTCTCTCTCTCTCTCTCTCTCTCTCTCTCTCTCTCTCTCTCTCTCTCTCTCTATGCCCAATTATTTTCAAATATCATAGAAAGAAAAATGAAAAGCAAATTTATTCGCGATCCCTATCGCTATCCTCACCAAAAAGATAAACGTGGTTCAACGTTGGTACATCGAATCCCTTGATATCGATCCCCTTCAAACAATTGTGTCTCAAATCGACGATCCTTAAATTCGAAAGATTTGCAAACACATCCGCCGGCAGTAGTTCCAATTTGTTATGCGTTAGATTGACTTTCTGTCAAGAGAAACACGACGAAACAGAAACGTGGTTCCCTCTGCTATCTGTACATTTATATTATATATCCAAAATTCGATAGAATTCGGAAGGAACGGGGGAGCAAAAGAAAAAAATAATATAAAGAACAAAAAAGAACGGAAGACGTTCGAAACGTTTAAAAAAAAAAAAAAAAAAAAAAAAAAAGGAAAGAAAAGAAAAGAAAAAACGAAATTCTAAATCCGCAAATTCAAATCTCGAATCTAATCGAACGACGATCAGGTATAGAACGACTTAATCTTTAATTTATCACATCGCGTATACTTTTACTTTTAATCTTTTTTTTCTTCTTCTTCTTTTTTTTTTTTCACCTACTTCAAGATATTGACAATCCTCGGGGAAAGGTGTCATCAATCTCGTCAAATTACTGTTCGCAATTTTGAATTTTCGTAAAAATGGAAATCCCTGCAAGACCTCTTGTGGATCGAAAGTTGCGTTTGGCCAATTGCACAGAACGAGATTGTGCACCGTTTCATTTCTAAACAGAAATATGGTTTTTGTTTGTTTGTTTTTAAGATATCAAAACGAATTAAATTTATATATATATATATATATATATATATATATATATATATATATTGTTGTTGATTCTTCGATTTTATTTATTTTCGTTTGTTTTTTTTCGTATTATTAATAAATAATGATTTAACTGCTACTGACTCGGTTCTCCATTTGTCGTCAATACCAGCAAAACACGTAAGCCGACGTCCAATCTTGTTCAAATGGCATTCGGATAATCCAATATTCAAATTAATTCGATGACAATCTAATGTCTCGTTATCTTTTGCGGAAGCACGTGAGAATATCACCAGGGGATCAAGCGTTATCATCCTGTATAAAAGATATTTCCATTAAATCTTAATTATATTCGATCTCGTAGAATATTTTTATATTTGTGACTAAGCTCGGAATTATCGTAAAAATCATGAACAAATATTTTATATATATATATATATATATATATATATATATATATATATATATAAAAAGAAACTAACGCAAGTATTAAAGAATATTATCTTATCGAGCATCTATTTAATCGTGCAAACAAAAAAACCTAAAACCTATGCAAACACGGAAGATTAAGTTTCTAGAATCACGTGCTCTTAAAAGCGTAAAAGAAAACAATGCTAATTCGCGCGAAAATTTTGCTAATTTACGTTGACAATCATTTTTTGGTTTTTCTTTTTTTTTCTTCTTCTTTTTTTTTTTTTTTTACGTAATATTCACGTTAATGCATTTTGTTTATCTTCTTGCGTTGCGACAACGTTTAAACATTACATTAACTTATTTGTTCAGATCATTACCGAATAATAAGGTGCGATATTGCAGTAAAAAAAAAGGAAGAAAAAAAAAAGAAATACTCGAAATAGACAACCACAGGTTTCACTGGATATACCGAAACAAATAATTGGACACTAATTTGTTCATTTAGAAAATGGTCACGTTCCAAAATACGCGCAAATACGTTTTCTTTTATACCTCTCAATCGTAATTTTTTCTTTCGTGTCCTCCTAAGAATTAACAGACCGTTATTAAATTTTTATGTAAACAAAAGTCTTCGCATATTATCGGCATTCGAACGAAACGATAATTCGTTGAAAAAATTCGCGTTTTGTAAAGGAAAAAAAAAAAAAAAAAAGACTAAAATTGAATCTGCATTATTTTTTTTTTTTTTTTTTACTTTCAATTTAAATATCACTTACAGTATTATTATCAACCACATTTTTCACAATGTGTGTCCGTGTTATGTATAAAAGATCACTCTTTTTTTTAAATAGAAAAATTGTTATAAATATAAATGAACTCTCTCCTCGAATATATTTCTAATTGATATTAATAAGCGTGGAAATAATAAAATTTGAAGAAGTTTTATTATACACCGTGAATGATAAGAAAGGAGCTACTGTTCTTTAAACGCCGGTAAATGTGTGACTAAAGCTAAAGGTCCGATGACTTAACTCTTTATAAACAGTTTCGATGATAACGAGCGCAGACGCAGATGAGATTCGGTTTTTGATATATATATATTATGTATATATATATTACACGCGCGCGCGCACTCACACACACACACACGATGTAACAGATTACTGATTAATGAACAAATTTGTTTATAGAAAAATATGAAAACGATAAACTACATTTAAACTTTTTCAACAAGCAATAGATCTAACGAACTAACCACTTCACTATCATTTAATTATTCAAATACACTAAATGCGAATATATGCGAGTTCTTTAACAATGACATTAACAATAGATCTAGAAAGTAATTAATATGATTTCTTTGAAACGTTTAATTTTTTTACATCTTAAAAGAACAAACAAAAAGTACGATTTTTCGAAAATTTATTTATAATCCATTCACGTGTTTATGACGAATAACCGATCAACGTTCTGGACAAATTCGTAATGGCTTCCGATTGGTCGTTCACGGTAGGACTTGTCCAAAAAAAAAATCATTTTTATGAAAACGATTTTTGAAACTCGGTCATAATTTCTTGTATATATATATATATATATATATATATATATATATATATACAATATATATATATATATATACATATTTATATACATATTTATATCATATTTATATACATATTTATATACACACCACACACATATATATATATAACAAATGACCCAATCAACGTTTTGGATAAATCCATAATGTCCTCTGATTGGTCGTTTGTATGACGCCTTGTCCAAGAAAATTGATTTTGCGATATCAACAGTTACGATCAGGCGAAAAAACACTATGACCGCGATCGGTATAGTGTTTTTCTTAACAAAAGTTTTCTACAGTCGGGAAAGATTTTACGTAAAATCCTAAATATAATGGTTTCTGTCTGTGGTTTTTACGAACGCTTTTAGTGCGGTCTAACTAGAGTATCAGTTTAATCCTTTTGGCATAAAGTTTTTGATGTGATTTCGGACGGGGGAAAAAAAAGGTGACTGTGGTTTGAAGTAAGGAACAGTAGAAGGCTCCCATCGTGATAATATTAAATTTTCTAACTACGAGTGGAGCGCGCTGTACACGTTTCCCGCCTGTTAAAAAAAATTCTCACGTTAAACGAGCTTGGACGATTTTATTGCAGATAAATGTCAGGCATTGCTATTGCAAGACTCGCCGAGGAGCGAAAAGCATGGAGGAAGGATCATCCGTTCGTAAGTGTTTGTGGTACATTCAAATATCGTCTATTTTCATTTCTAATTCGATAATTATTCATCGTTCGAAGAATCCTTAAACGTTCTAACTGTTTATTTCAACGAATATAACAAATTCGCCGTCTTTTTTTTTCCTATCAGCGCATATTCGTCGACAACACAAAAATCGTTAAATTTCATTTTTCGTTCAAATTATAATTAGGTTACAAATATTCATTGTTGATGACTTTCGTTATTGTTATTACATTTTTATTATTATTATTATTATTATTATTATTATTATTATTATTATTATTATTATTATCATTATTTTCCCTCTTCCAGATCAAAGTTCAAACGAATTTCAATGCATCCAAATATTTCTCGATTTTTTTCTTTTTTTTATAAATCAATACCATTTCGTTATTTATTCTTAGGGCTTTGTGGCAAGGCCAACGAAAAATCCAGACGGTACGCTTAATCTGATGAGCTGGGAATGTGCAATCCCTGGAAAGAAATCTGTAAGCGTCCATGATTGAATTAGTTGTTAAATTATTTCTCGAATGAAAACTTAGAGAATTTTAATAAGAATTTATTATTTTAATTTCCTATATACATATATATCTCTCGTCACCTTACAGACTCCTTGGGAAGGTGGATTATATAAATTACGTATGATTTTTAAAGACGATTATCCGTCTAGCCCACCGAAATGCAAATTCGAACCACCGTTATTCCATCCAAACGTTTACCCGTCTGGAACTGTATGTCTTTCATTGCTGGACGAAGAGAAAGATTGGCGACCGGCGATTACAATAAAACAGATTCTTTTGGGTATTCAAGATTTACTTAACGAACCTAATGTAAAAGATCCGGCCCAAGCCGAAGCTTATACAATATACTGGTATTAATTTCATTCGAATATAATGACGTGTGGCTTTGTATCGTCAAACGAGCTAGACCGCTTAAACTGACTTCTTTACTTTACAGTCAAAATCGCTTGGAATATGAGAAACGCGTAAGGGCTCAGGCAAGGGCAATGGCACCTCAAGAATAAATATTATCTATTACTCGATAAATATACCTATGTAAAGATACCATCTCATCTACGCATATAGAATTCTTTTGAGTTGATTAATTAAAAATATTTTTTTATAAGTAAAACAAAAAACTTGATATATATATATATATATATGTGTGTGTGTATATATATATATATATATATATATATAAAATTGTTAATATTACATTGTCAACTATTTCAACATACTATACAATATTTTCTCTTACTTTCGGAGATAACTATGCGTCGTTGAATATCATAAAATTTATTAGTTTTTAACTTAGATATCTCATTCTAACTTACCATCTTTTTTACTTGAAAAGTACTAGAACGATAGTAAGGTAACGTTTTACAACATTTTAAATAAATCTATTAAGTTTAGCAATAATCGATAGATTTATTAGGATGAAGTATAATAAGGTTAATTAAATAATAAGTCTATCACACGCATCACACTTTCTCTCTCTCTCTCTTTCTCTCTTTCTCTCTGTCAATCATAAAAACAAGTATTTATGCAATCATAAAAGTACATTCGTGTAAGTATCTTTCTTATGGTAGTATCCTTAGTTGATAAGAAGAGCAAACATTCGATTAAAATAAAAAATGTACAAAATTTAAGAAATAAATCATTTATATGTTAAAAAACGAAAGAAAAGAAAAGATAAAAACAAAAAAGAAAAATAAAAAAGAAATACTTACGAATCGTTCGATCGGCAAATAAAACTCCGTTAAATGTATCCGACTCTTAAGTATAATAAATCCTCTACGTCGTATGTTGGGCGGATCATACGTTGTGTTATTTACATATATTTTACGAGTAAATGCGTATACAAGGTAAATGCGAGAGGACACGTAAATCAATAACAAAGAAGGAGCCAGCCCCCCCTCTCTCTTTCGTACAACGAATGAATCATTCTATGTTTACGATCGCGGGATGATATTGCGCGGAAAAATATTTTCGATCTCTCATAAGTTCGATCGACGCGGTCGTGGAAGGATCGTAATTGGTTTTCTACGAGAGGTAAACGAAATTATCAAAAATTTTTTGCAGTTTTACCTCTTCTCCTCCTCCTCCTCCCCTCCCTCGCCCCCGTCCCCGAGTATAAAAGAGTTTAATACGACGTAATCGTTTGCTTTAAACGTATCGATTAAGAGGAATAAACAAAAGAAAGAAAAGGTTCGTTCCGAGTGACAATCGATCATGCCTGTTACGCCTGAATCACTGCGCAATATTTCAACTGAGTTAATATTCTTGTGCCTCGTCGGTACGATATTGTCTTATTATGCTTACATCGTCGAAACAACTAAGGAAAATGACGAATCTTACGAAGCCTTCTGCGACATTAACGAGCATATAAGTTGTAGCAGAGTATTGACGTCCGAGTAAGTTTATATCGTTACGAAATACATATATTTTTCGTTGCTCAAAATTTTTATATCTCCCTTTTGACTTTGGTTTATACATAACCTTCAAGAGATTCTTTCGTAATACGTCGAATATACGCAATAATAATTAATCGTGTCTGTATTTATTTATTTATTTATTTTCTTTATCTCTCTCTCTCGTCATTTTTGTACGAAGATGCGAGTGTGAAAAGAGAAGTAAAGGCATAGTTATTTATTTCAAATTTTTTGTATTAATCTCGGTGCAACACGTTTGTGGAGGAAAGTGACATTATTGATTATCGGTAATCGCAATACGAATTAATATTTTCCTTTTTATTATTATTATTATTATTATTATTATTATTATTAGTATTATTATTATTATTATTATTATTATTATTATAAAGGTTACGTTTGTACGAAGGAAAATGACTTTATCGAGTATCGATAATCACATGACAGATTATTTTGTTAAATTATTCTTTTAATCCCCGTTTTCTTTTTTCTTTTTCTAATTTAATATAAAAAGAAAATAGAAACTAGTTAATTTTCGTCATTTCTTTTTATATATATACATATATATTATATTACGAATGTAACGTTCTTGAAGGAAGTGACATTGCCGTTTGTCGTTAGTAATATAGCAAATTATTTTTTTTATTTGATTATCTTATAAATTACTTAATAAATAATAATAATAATAATAATAATAAAAGCATAACAAGCATAATATAATAATAATAATAATAATAATAATAAAAAGTAACTATACGACGATGACGATATAATTGTAATTACATTTTCAGATATGGTAAAGGATTCGGATTGATACCAAATAATTCTCTATTGTACTTTCCAAACAGTTTATATGGCTTAGGATTTTATCTTTTAATAACAGGATTGAGTACGTAATTTTTGTTTTTGCTTTTTTTTTGCTTTCTTTCTTTCTCTGAAACACTTCTTTCCAAGCTGTCGATTGAAAGTTTTCGTATATAAAATTGGATCTTTTGTATTTTAGGTATATTGAACGATCACTCCAGTGTCTTCACAATAATATTTTTAGGAATTTTATCGAACATCGCTTCCGTTTATCTAGCTTATGTTTTATATTTATTAAGAGATATCTGTATAATATGCATAAGTAGTTATATCGTTAATGCTCTTATCTTAATACTGGCATTTAAAAAGTTACGACTATTATCAGAAATCAAAAAGGCCAAGCAAAAGAGTCAATAAGTTATAATCAATGTTATGACGAAAACAAAAACCAACGGAATTCGATCTTTTCTGTTTTACATATATATATATATATATAGATATATATATATATATATATATATATATATATATATATGTATATATATATTTTTTATTATTATTTTTACATTTTATTGAACATATTTCAAAATTGTTTTTATCCTTTATATTTATTTATTTATTAATTTTTTTGTTCTTTTTATACATACCACAATTAATATCCTCACGTAAAATGACGCTGACATAAGATGGTATATATATATATGTTAATGAAGATAAATTTGTACTTGATATCTTCGTGATAATAATATTATATTACATAATAAAATGCATATTGTTCTATTTTAGAAACTGTATAATCGTATGTAATTGTCGAGCGCATAAAAAAGAAAAAAAAAGGAAAAAAAGAAAAGAAAAGAAAACAAAAATAAACATTACAATGTTAATGTTCGAAGGTTTGCAGGAGCTTTGCATTACGTTCTTTCCTCTTATTCTTTTTCTTTTTCTCTTTCTTTTTGTTTTTCAATTTTAGACATTACCATCGAAGGATCTAGATAGGAGGAAATAATATAAATATATAAGATAATCGTGTCGTCATAGTCTGGGTAAACAAAACGCATCTTTTCTAAATATTCTAATATTAGAAATAATCTGAAGAAAATAAATCGATGGAAAGATTGTCAATCGAATCGAATGGACAGATAAACACATATTTTTATATATATATATATATATATATATTTTTTTTTCTTTACTCTCTTTTGCTATCCTTAAACAGATCCCTATTGCTACGACTGATACTGGCAAGAATACCAGGGCTCTTTAACGGCGGTGTCTCGTCCAAACGATTCAATTGCAAACTCGATTTGTTGTACGTTACGTCGAACGTTTTATCCGTCCAATTTTTATCGTTGGCTTCTACGTTGAAGCTTTTGCTACGTGCCAACGTTGACCTGTACGTTCTTTCAGGCTTAACCGGGGCCTGCTGCTGCTGTTGCTGATGATAATAATGATGATGAATATTTCCGTATTGGGGTTGATGCGACTTGGACGCCATAGACGTAACAGCATTTTTAATCGATATATTGATCATGCTGCCGTATCGCCTCGAAGGCGTTATTATCCCGTTCGAATTTGGAACGTTCGATTGTACTTGTTGTTGTCTAGCCGTAGAGAACGATGATGACGATGATGACGACGGTTGACATGTCGTAGTTCCTTTAACCTCGGACCTCATACTCCTCGGCAATGTTTGTACGTTCCTGAATGGATCATCCGTCTCGTACGAGTTAGTCAATCGACTGGTCGATTTGCTAAACCTGCCGAGCGAGTTGGTCGCGACACTGAAACGCGCCGAAGTCGGGAGAGACGTCATTCGTCGTACACAACAACAAAGAAGAAGAAAAAAAAAAAAGAACAAAAGAAAACGAAACAAGACAAAAAGAAAGAAGAAAAAAAAATAAAAGAACAGAAAAAGAGATTCATTCGATCGTTGCAAAAGGTAAGCAGCGTAAATCATACAATCGCTCCCGAAAAAAAAAAACGACGTATAAAAATAGCGTTAAACGCGCATGCTACCTTTATTTTTTTATTTTTTTATTTTTATTATATATTTTTTTTTTTTTTTCTTTTAAATTTATCCCCCATGCATCCATCCTTCACCCCGCTTCCCCCTTATCGCAGATTACAAGACGATAAGAAAGATAAAAAAAGCCAAGCCACTGTTCGTTCGGTCGCTATAGCGTATAGTTCTTCGTGCGATTTGTGTAAGGCCCCACGGCTTATCCGAAAGTTAAAATCCCTCCATAATTGCGCGTTCGTTATTGCCACGATAAAGAGATGATCCTCGTTAGAACCCGCACGATGATAACGATCTTACGTTATAGCTTTGGTTTTATTACCTGTACTCTGTATCGACGTAACCGACGTTTTTCGAGACTTGACGATTTCTCGTTGGACGTTTAGCATCCCTGTAACCTCTCTCACGTCCGTATATGCTACCACCGAATGGATCTTCGCCAAGATAATACCTTTGAACCGGCGTGACGTTCTCGTTTCTTTGTCCGTGATCGTCGCGAGTCGTCGTACGATCGTTATTGTTATTATTGTTATTATTGTTATTATTATTATTATTATTATTATTATTATTATTATTATTATTATTATTATTATTATTATTATTATTATTATTCGTATGAGTCGGCTTGGACGTTTTTTTAGCTTTGCCGACGACGTTGCTGTTGTTCCTCGGTGATCTCGGTGGCCTGTCCGGTGGTACTCGACCATCGATCTCTTGTTCGTTGTTGAACAACGGTATATTCTTGTCTATTACGTTGTACTGCATATACGTGGTAGATCCGTCGTCGTCGTCGTTGTCCGTTTGCGTCACCTGCGATACCGAATTATTACAGGCGCCACGTTTGTTCCTCCTTTCTGTACTCGCCGAACGTAACTTGCCCACTAGCTTACGGAAGGATTCACCGATCTTGTATTTCGTTTGGCTCGTACCTTGGCACACACGATTTTTCAATTAACGAAATTTTGTCCTCGTTACTAGACTTTTATTCTATTTTTATCATTATCATCATTATTATTATTATTATTATTATTATAATATCGTCCTTGTTATTATTAGATATTATTTGTTTCAAGATGATAATATAATTCGATCGAACGTTGATTATATGGTTGCCATTATTCTTTTATTATTATTATTATATATAAGAGAATAAAATTATATTATATTTAATTTTATTCTATTATTATTATCATTGTTATTATTAGATATTATTTGTTTGAAGATAATAATATAATTCGATCGAACGTTGATTATTATGGTTGCTCGAACGGTTTCGATATTTTCACGTCGATCGACGTGGCCTTTTACTCACTTTTCGAGGGTCGCGGCGAGGCATTCGAGGTATTCGCCGTCTTTTTTTCCTCACGAATTATTCTAACTTGTTTCGGCGACGTCGAACGCGACCTAGGCGTACTCGACTTTTTACGTTGACCGTCTCCTCGTTCAATCGTTTGCCCCTGAACATCTCGGCTTCTGCTCTCCCACGTTCTTTGTACGACGTTTACCGGACTTGTGGTCGTCTTAACTGACGGCGATTCGCTCGTTATCGTTCTCTCTATGACCCTCGTCGAGTGTAACTGCACGAAAGATCACAAGAATCATCTTTTCTTTATATATACATATATATTTATATATTTATATTTCACGAGGTGTATCATTAAAATTTATTATCCTTACGGATCGGCCAATGAATAATAATGGACGTCGGTATATTCTTTCAATATCTTCCATCCGAACGAATAATGAATATTAATATTTTTTTTTTTTTTGTAATAAATAAACGAATAACATATAATAGGATTTTGTATTTGAACGAATGATAACGAGTGTTTTCCCTCGGGCGTCTTAAATAAATGACATTAGTATTTTGTATGACGTAATACATTGGAGTTATATTTCTTTTTGTTTATTAATATTTTTCACTAGTATATTTCATTGGTATTTTTATTATTATATTTATTAGCATTCCTTTAATCTCTCTTTCTCTATCTTTCTCTGTCTGTATCCGACTCTTTCATTCTATTATTTGTACTGGCCTAATATTGGGGTTGAATATATCAGAAAAAAAAAAAAGTGAAGATGAAATCAAAAATGTCCGTCATTTTACTTATCGGCCAAAGCGTGATATATCTTCGATGATTTACCTGTTCCTTGGGTTTGCGTCGTGCCGGTGGCGACGGCGTACGTTGTTTCTCATCCCGAAGGATTGGTTCCTGGTGTTCGCGTCGTCGAACGGACTCGTAGCTACGAGAATACGTCGACTCGAATCGATTTTTCACCGTGTGCTCGCGGGAATGACCATTGGTCCGTGACGTATCCAAATGTTGCGACGGCGAACCCGTTCTCGCGTGATTGTCCTCCTTTTCTGATACATAGACAATTTATTATTTCGACGACGTTCGAATGGCCAACGATTATTATATGATATAATAACAATAACAATAATAATAATAATAATAATAATATTGATACATCGAGAGTAATAATTTTATTAATAAAAAAAAAAATATATATATCTATATATATATATATATATATTAGTAAAATTTAATTCCAAAAGAAAATAATCGGACGAAAGTGACAAAATGTCGAAACGCGCCGGGATAAATCCATTTTTAACAGATCGAAGGAAGCTTAATGTATCGATCCTCGTAGAACGAATTTCAGAGACGTTCGAATCGTTTTCTATCGATCGGCGATTAAAAGAAGAACAAGAAGAAAATAACCTTTGCCTTGATATCTCTCGGACCAATCGCTGATACCGTGAAAGTATTCGGACGGCGACGCGGAATCGCGACCTGTGTTGGCGTTGGCGTTGGTGTTGGTGGCAGCCGAATGATAATGACGATTGGAACGATGTACGTTTTGATATTCCCTTTCTCTCGGGCTTAAGGATTTCATAGTGACGTGTATGTAACTGGTGGTATTGGTGGTGGTGGTGGTGGTGGTGTTGGGTAAGAAAGGACCGTCGTCGGGATCGACGGATCCGTGCGACGAACGAGACTCGCTACCGAAATGACTTTCCAACCATTTGGAGGTCTCGAATTTTCTGGCTTCGTCCTCTTCCTCCAAATCCAACGGCTTCCTCGTTAGGGCGTCCTTTCTGGCGGCCGTTGTGCCATCCGCGGCGGGGAAGCCTGTCGATGGACAATAATCGATCCACCCCCGAAAAGAGACGTTGGATTATAGAAGGAACAAAAATTAATAATCGAAGTATACAATGTTTACAAACGCACGGACAAGGGAAGGAGTGGGTGGGTGAATGAATGGACGAAAGAAAAAAAAAGAAAGGGGGAGGGGTATAACGTCCGACAAATACCAGTGGCGTGTTGTTTGTGTAGCCTCGTCGTCCTCATATTAGTCGGTTGCGACGGCCAATCGCCAATTCGTTCGCCCTCGGTCGTCTCAGCGACGTAACGCATTTCACGTGCTATCCTCTCGCCCCCCGACACGTAATCGACCAAGTCCTCCTCACGTTTCTTTACGAACCTTTGTGAGCCCTCCTTTCTCGTTTCCGACACTTCCTCTACGCTCGTACCGTCGTCCGGTACCTCGTCGTCGTTTATCTAATCGACGAAACAAACGGATAAATAAATAAATAAATAAATAAATAAATAAATAAATAAATAAATATACAATAAATTGTTACGAAACAAATAAATAAATAAATAAATAAATATACAATAAATTGTTACGAAACAAATAAATAAATAAATAAATAAATAAATAAATATACAATAAATTGTTACGAAACAAACAAATAAATAAATAAATAAATAAATAAATAAATAAGCGCCACGTACGTATACGAAAAAGAGAAACGACTTATGACGAGGATGATTTTGAGGATCTATCGATCATACTAGAATACAATATTAATACCTCCTCGTGCTCGACAGTTTTCTTCTTCTCCGTGACGATTAGCCCGTCTGATTTGAGTTCCTGTTTTTCCAGGGTCTTCTCAGTGTCGATGACCTTGTTCGACCTGGTCGTATGCTGTACGATCCTTGGTCCTGTCCTCGATGCAACCTGCTTCGTCGATTCCGCCGCCAACGCCACTCTAAGATCCCCTCCTCCTCTATTGCTCTGTACTGCTTTTTGATAGGCCTGCCGATAAACGAATAATCTAATTAACGTTTTTTTTTTCTTCTTCTTCTTCTTTTCTCATTCGATCGTATTTAATCATCGATCTCATTAGATTTTATATTCGATCTTTTGTTTTTTATTTCTTTCTGTTCCTTTTTTTTTTTTTATTGTCGTTTTTGTAACCTTTCTACCTTCCTACCCTTTCGTATTCGTTTCGAATGCGTTCGTTTTTAACTTTAATCGTCAAACGACCATCGAAAGATGCTTATTATATATATATATATATTTTTTTTTTCGTTTTAATGTTTCAAGATAAAACATAGGGGATGAAATTGGAGGAGGGTAGTTTCAAATCGCATTATTTTGGATACCTAAGAAATTAACGAATCGCTAGTTTGCTAGTTCGTATCGGCGATATTGTTTTAAATAAAAATCAAGATTGAAATAGCGACAAGGGTGAATAGATATAGAGATAGAGATAGAGAGACAGTTAAAGAGAGAGAGAGAGAGAAAGAGAGAGAGAGAGAGAGAGAATGAAATAGAGAGTATGGCGCAATAGAGTATGATTCCCGACCTTCGCACGTAAGTTGACCTTGACGAACGGCTACACCTCTCAACGACGCGAGAACGATGACGTTGCGTTTATAATCCTTCTGAAGATCACATTGCGTGTACCCCCCTTTGGCCGATAAATTCCAAGATAAACGGTTAGAAAGGAACGAACAGGAGGAGCGGTGAAAAAGAAAGAGATAAAGAAAGAAAAAAAGGAGAAGAAAAAGAGGAAGAAGAAGAGGAGGAGGAGGAGGAGGAGGAGGAGGAGGAGGAAGAGAAGGAAGAAGAAGAAGAGGAGGAAAGAAAGAAAGAAAGAAAAAAAAAAGGAAAGTCTCTTTAGAAGGAGCGCCCGTCTATGACAGACGGACGAACCGCGACGAAACAGCTGCTGCGACTGCGGTCGTGGCATCTCGTACACCTTCGTTGCTATTGGGTGAAGGGAGAGCAAAATCGAGAGAGATCATCGACTTCTACTTCTTAGAGAAAGGGAGAGAAAGAGAGAGAGAGAGAGAGAGAGAGTCTCCTTTCCCTCTCTCCTTCCACCACCATACCACCACCATCATCTCCAACATTATCACCAACAACATTGGTAACTCTTTCATCTTCCTTCTCTCTCTCTCTCTCTCTCTCTCTCACTCTCTCACTGTCTTTCTCTTTCTCCATCCATTCTTCCTCTTCTTTTTCTTTTCTTTTTTCTTGTTTCTTTTTCCTCTCCTTTTCTTTTTCTTTTCCATCCACAACGATTTGCCCTCTTCTATTTTGAACCGTTCATGCGAAAGAAGAACCTCCACCATATATATATATATATATATAAATGTATGTATGTATGTATGTATGTATGTATATATATATATATATAAGTACCTGTTGCCCGTCCTTTCGCAAGGCAACAACAGTAACTACCGGCATTTCCTCTCTTTCTCACTTATCCTTATAAACCACCTAACTCCTGGTAAAACTCTTGAAAACATTTATTTCAAAGTTCCCAGTATCTCCTAATATATATATATATTATTTAGACTTTCGTTTAAGAAGATCGTTCAAGTATCGTAATAATTGAATTAGATCTTATTCGTCTTATTTGTCTTTGATCTCTGTCGTCGTCAATTTTAAATCGACCCTTCTTTTTGCTTCTTGCGATCATTTTTATCCGATTTATAATAGGATCATCATTGTCGTGTTATCGTTTAATATATAATATGTATGTGTATATATATATATATGTATATGTATATTTATAAACAGGGTATTAATAGGAAATTATTATACGTGTCTAAAAAAGTTTTTGACATTTGATTAATATATATCGTCATTATCACGTTATTGTTTTACACCAAGTGTATGAGAGTATGTTAAAAGGATGGGTGTCCGATAGTTACGATCAATCATAAAAAAAAAAAAAAAAAAAAAAAAAAAGAAAGAAGAGAAGAAAAAATTTATTCTCCTTTCTCCTCTTATTTTTCTGTCTCAATTAATTCTCAAATACATATACATATACAGATTTACATATCTGTAAATCTTCGACATATGTAAAATATCGAAGTTATCAAAAATTACTTATCAGTAATTAGCGATGTCTCGATGTTACGTTATAGAAGTTTCTTCTTTATTTCTTCTTCCTTTCTCTATTTTTTTTTCTTTTTTTTTTCCCCCCTTAAATAACCGTTCGTTAGAGTCATTTCTTAAAGTCGTTTCGTAGAGGCTTTTCAAGAAACTTTATCATAATTGATTATATCAGTAATTGACAATCTCTCTCCCCCCCCCCTCTCTCTCTCTTTCTCTCTATTTCTCTCAATCATAGTCGTGTTATTTAATTTATTTAATGATCGTACGAAGATAGCAAGGAACACGGAGGATTAATGGAAATTATGTTGAGTAGGTACCATTTTCTGTTGCATTATTTGCCCCAAGGCGATCGTGATGCGAACGAAAGGGAAAAGAGGGAATCGTTACGAAGTCGAATTCGCGAGGAGGAGGAGGAGGAGGAGGAGGAGGAGGAGAGGAGGACGTTGTGAAAGCAACGTTGAGGTGGGGTGGGGTGGGGTGGGGTGAGAGGAATAGGATGAATTTCACAGGGAAAGGCGAAACTATCGACCTTTTACCTGGGTGAAGAGGGAAGGGAAGAGGACGGGGGAGGAGGTGGACGTGAAGGAGGAGAGGAGGAGATGAGGAGGTGGGGGTGGAGACGGGCCCTTCGTAATAATACTTAAACCTTTAAACGTATATCAATATTATTACCCTTTGTTCTCTCGTCGAACGATCATATTGTTACTTCGATAGGACGGGAGCAGGGAACAGGTGGAACATTCCAGTTCGTGGGTGTGTCGGGCGTGTGCGTGTCCCCCTCCCCTCCCCTCCCCACCCCTCCCTTTCTTTTTAAATCTTACGATACCTCGTCCGTGATATCACCGAGATGTTGACGATCCTCCGTCTCTAGCCTTTCCTCGATCTCCTCGCGACTCCTTACCACCGTCTCGTTGAGCTCCTTTTGAACTATACCGTCGTTCGTACCTTTACCAGCAACAGGCCATTCAACCTCCTGCGGTTCATCCCCGGTCGTTCTTCTCTGTAAACGCGTGAACGTGTTCATTTTTTTTTTTTTATCTTTATTTTTCATATATCTCTAACATTTCCCCCTAACCCCCACCACCACCATCAGCACCTTTCGTACGAACGAAATGAAACGAGAATCGTGATGACGCAGTCATTGTCATTGTCATTGTCATTGTCATTGGGCTCGTACGAAATCTTACAACACCGTAAATACGTCGCGATCCAATTCGGAAGATCGTTGATTTATTTTAGTCGACCACGTTTCTTCCAAATCTTTCTCTTTCTTTTTTTAATCGTTATGTTTTTTCTTCTTCTTTTTGTTCTTTTCTTTTTTTTTTTTTTTTAACGAATCCAACACCACGTCACTTGTCCATCCTTCGTTTAGTTTTATTATTTGTATATTGTTATTTATTTAAAAAAAAAAAAAAAGAAAAAGAAAGAAAGAAAGAAAGAAGATGTTGTTACAATCGAAAATGAGGATTTTACGTATGATGAACGATAAAATATATATATATATATATATATTTATTTATATATACGTATTCTCACTTCTTCGGTAGTGTGTTCCTGTTGTTCGACGTCCTCGGTTGTGTTCGTAGTAACAAATGGGCCAGAATCAACAACAACCTCGCCGTCCTCCAATACAACCTGCCTCTTAACTCTTGTCTCTATTTGTCTCGTAGTCGTGATTTCCTTTTTCTTACGCGTCTCCCATTCCTCTGCGAACAGGAAGCAAAACGTGGGAGTGAGAGGGTTATAAGGGTGAGAGGGACGAGAGGGACGAGGTTATATTTCCCTTTAGAAAAAATTACATTTCGTTAAACGCCTCTTTGTGTCGCAAAGCCAATTTCCTTCTTCGAAATAAATGGATGTAAAGTATGAAATAGAAAGAGAGAAAGAGACAGACAGACAAATAGAGAGAGAGAGAGAGAGAGAGAGAGAGAGAGAAAGAGAGAGAGAGAGCAAAACGTTTTGTACCAACAGTTTAACTACATAGTTCACGAAATAACTTCAGAGTCGAGCGCACAAGAGAACCGATAACGATCGGAAGTTACTACCTGAGTTTCTTTCATCATCGTCATCGTCGTCATCGTCATCGTCATTTTCTTCTTCTTCTTCTTCTTCTTCTTCTATGAATCTAAGAATAACCCGTTGAGACTACATTGAAATGTTTACTTTGACATTTCGAGACCCATCATCGGTTAGAGTCATCAACGACAATTTACATTTAACAGATCCAAGCTAATTCTCTTAATGGACGACGTAACCTCCTTCTTCTCCTCCTCCTCCTCCTCCTCCCTCTCCCCGGAAACCCCATCAATATGGCAAAACTCTCTTATACGTGAATTTTACTAATCGCAAGGGGTCGCGAAATTTATAAAAAAAAAAGAACCTTTTTGTTTTGGACGGACGGATGGACGAACGATTTTGAAAGTTTTAAGAGATCGTGGAAATTGTAAGAAATTTGATTGAACGTACGAGGAAAGATTTTCGCGTAGAAAATGAAATTAATCGATTGCCACGTACGTACGTACGTTTTGCCGGACATGCGTAAGATCACCAATGAGCTTACCTTCTTTGACCAATGCCACGGAATTCTCAGGGTCGACCTAAAAAAAAAAAAAAAGAAAGAAGAAAGAAGAAAGAAATAGATAAAGATAAAAAAATAGAAAAGACAAATAAAAAGAAAGTAAGTTTTAAACGTTGAATGACGATGATCATTTATCTTTTTGTAACCTTACAACGATCTTGTTCCTTGATACTTATGCGTACATATATATATATATATATATATATATATATATATATATATATATATATTTATGTATATACGCGTATTTACTTACAAGGATTCCATGATGGTTAGTCGTGGGCGGTGGTCGGACCTCATATCGCCGTGTCGAAATCACCTCCATCACAAAATCATGTCTCTATTCGGCTAGACCCCTAATCCTATCCTTATATTCCACCTTCGTAATAGAAAACGATATCGTTCGTTCGAATATATCTGTAAACGTGAAAAAGAGCGAATCGTTTGTTAAAAAAATAAAAAAAAAAGAAAGGAAAAAAAAGACAGGAATCCTTTATAGACCCAACGTCGCATGTAGATATTATTATTACGAAGTCACGTTCATCGGTGCAATTTGCATGTGGCACGATACGCGCGTGTAATTTTAATTGTTAACTCGTCGCATTTATTACTGAACGTAAATTAATTGTATGTATGAAATTAACGTTGTTGCAACGAATGCATCGTTTCAGACGAAATATCCTTCCTTCGGATCTTTTCGTTTTTTTTTTTTTTTATTTTCTTTTCTTCTTTTTTTTTTTTATTTTTTACGTTTGATTTTGACTTCGGTGATACGTAATTTGATCGATTTGTACGACCCCAAAGAAAAAAAAAAAAAAGAAAAAAAAAATTCTCCGTCCCTATCTATCCATCCATCTCTCTATCTATTTATTGATCTATCTATCCATCTATCCGTCTCTCTATCTCTCTCTCTCTATTCTACAAAATGCATCCACATATGTACGTACGCGCGTTCCCATAGATCGTTGCATACACTCAACCATCGGTAACGTTGATGCGAGAGGCGTAATAATTCATCGGAAGACTCTATATGGAAAGTCGAAGGCCACAAGTGGCACGCGGGCCTGTGGTCTTGGCCACCTCGATATGGACTGCGATACGATATATCGAGAGATGGTTAAAGACATGCGTATGCCACGATCGACTACTCGATCCTTGGATCTCATTGGCGCGATCACTCGGAACGAACGAACGAACGAACGAACGAACGATGATCCATTATTGCATACGCATTGAAAATAATTTTCTTTTTCGTCCTTTTATCGCGACGTTTATCGATTAATTATTTCGCCCTTTGAGATCTTTAAATATCTACCACCGACGTTTTTTTTTTTTCTTTTTTTCTTGTTTCCTTCTTTTCCGCCTCCCTTTATTTTTTTCTCTCCTCGTTTACTATTTATTTATTTGTTCTTAGGAACGTCATTGAATTATATCTCGTTCAATTTTATTAATAATAATAATAATAATAATTATTATTATTATTATTATTATTATTATTGTTTCATTTAAATTGTCATTTTTTTTAATGATTATCGTTTTTATTTATTTATTTATTTATTTTTTTAAATTAATCCCTCCTAGCTATTTTATATTTATTTAATATGACCCAAGTTAAAACGCCACGGCGGTCATATTGAAATCGTATTCGTTTCAACGTCGGTGGACATTTTAAATGATTACCGCACGATCATCCTTTTATTTTTATTTACTTTGACATAATTTCTTTCTTTATTCATTTTGTTTCGCCATCGAGTAAAAATAATAGAAAATAATAGAATCTATCGTCGAGTGGATCGTCACGTTCGATAAATAAATTATTTCTACGCCAGTGTTTCACTTGCGTCCTTGCGGTTGAAATTACGCACGTGCTCTCTCTCTCTCTCTCTCTCTCTCTCTCTCTCTCTCTCTCTCTCTCTCTCCCTGTCGCGCCAGGGACAAGTACGTAAGCGTTCAGATCTTTTTAATTTTTTTTTCTTTTTCCTTTTTTTTCCCTCTCTTTTCTTTCCTCTTTATCTCTTTATACTTTTTTCCCCTACCCTCCCCTCTTCCGTTCGATAAGATACCAGGTACCTTCCCATAAGTTAAAGCGAGTATATTTTTATGCTTCGAGGGCGAATCATGCAATTGATTTACGTGGAATATTAAAAAAAAAAAAAAAAAAAAAGAAAGAAAAAAAAAAGAAAGAAATGGCGACGGAACGACACGAACGATGAGATATTTGAGAATGCATCGAAATATAAATCCGGACGATTAAATGATTATCCTATTGAACGGCACCAGGTACTTTATCAATCAATCAAATCAATCGGAGTAAGAAAGGAAAGATCGTGTTAAATTCATTATATTATTATTGCACTTGTAGGATATGCATGTGACGTCAGAGATGCGTCATGCGTATCAAACCAAATAACTCGACGAGGGCGAGACAGAGAGAGAGAGAGAGAGAGAGCTTCGTAGTAGTGTCGGATTACTCAACTCGACGTAATTGATGCGCTTACTATACCGTAATCGTGTTCGAGTTAAACATCGCGCATTTGTTCTATCCCATTATTCTTCTCCTTCATCTTTCCCTTTTTCCCCTTTTTTTTTTTTTTTTTTTTTTAAATGATTCCCACTGAAAGGGGAAGAAAAGAAAAAAAATAAGAAGATCATCGACGGAGAAAAGGAAACGAATTCGCAAGAAATCGTTGAGAAAACTCGTCGCGATCGATTCTTTTTTCGTTTTTTTTTTTCTTTTTTTTCTTTTTTTAAACGGTAACAATCGTTTCAAATGATAATAATAATCGCGAAGAATCTCTCGTGGCTATTACAAAGCTATAGTTAACATGGCCGGCGAACTGAATCATCGTACGAGCAAAGTACAGTGATTTGAATGCGCGGCAGAGGACGCGGACAAATGCGGATTGGTAAGCGGAGCACGCACGCATAGAAGGCAGAGGAGGCAGAGGAGGCAGGTGGACGGACATTGGGATGGACTCTGTCGTGGGTGATATGGGTGCGACACCTGAACACGTGACCTCTCCAAGGACGTCGCCATTTTGAATGAAAATAATAAATAATCCGCGCGGGAGATTTTTTTTTTCTTTTTTTCTTTTTCTCGCGCCGTGCGCTATTTTAATTCGAACGAAATAATATAATACACGAGAACCCAAGTTCGTGGTGGATGAACGGATGGCGTTATAAAAAAAAAAAAAAAAAAAAAAAAAAAAATTAGATTAGATTTTTTTTCTTTTTTTTTTTTTCTCGCGCCGTGCGCTATTTTAATTCGAACGAAATAATATAATACACGAGAACCCAAGTTCGTGGCGGATGAACGGATGGCGTTATATATATATATAAAAAAAAAAAAAAAAAAAAAAAAAAAAAAAAAAAAAAAAAAAATCTATTTTTTTTTTTCTTTTTTTTTTGTTTTAATCGTTCTCGTCCGATCCCAATCGAACGGAAATACGATTAGAAATTACGAAAATGTTTGTCAAACGATTTTACGGATCTCGTATCTCGTATAGAACAATCGAACACGTTCGTAAGAGAACACGCGTTGTTTGCGGTGTCGATTCTTTTACATTGAAAAAACATCGAACCTCGTGTCACGGCATTTCGCATTGAATGAATTGCAAACTGAGAAGATTCCCATCGTTTCTGCCGTACGCTTAGAGTGGATTACGTAAACGGCCGACAATATCTATCGTTCATTAGGAAAAGCTAAACCGCAGGATGATAGACAAATTTTCTCTCGAAGGTTCGAGTATTATTCGCGTTACGTATATCGGAAGAAATTCTTTTACTTTTTTCCTTCCTCCCTTCCTTCCTTCCTTCCTTCCTTTCTTTCTTTCTTTCTTTCTTTCTTTCTTTACAAATCTCTGTTCTAACAGAATGTAGGATAGATAAATTAATAAAAGAAATAGAGAAGAAAGAAAGAAAGAAAGAGATGGAAAGAGAAAAAACAAATCGTTATTAACTCACCTGTTACTTCGATCGACTCGAGTAAATCACAGATTGAACTGTTCGTTTGAAAAAGAAAAGAAAAGAAAAGAAAAGAAAAGAAAAGAAAAAGAAGAAACGAAAGATAGCAAATTCCTCGATAAAAAATTATTCTTATTGAAAACTTATTAATACAAAAAAAAAAAAAATAAATAAAAAACACGCGACGACGACGACGACGATAACGTTTTCACGAAGAAGGAAGAACAGAAAACGAGAAATAAGAAAACAAAAAAAAAAAAGAACACTCCAGCGCTAGGACGATCCTTAAAGCCGACGATAGAGGAAAAAACAAAACGAAACAAAAAGAAAAGGGAAAAAACGAAACGAAAGAAAAATTAAAAAAAGAGGAAGACGAGGAAGAAGAAGAAGAAGAAGAAGAAGAAGAAGAAGAAGAAGATAAAAAAGAAGAAGATAAATTCCCGCGTGACGATACAGTTGCGTGCCCGGCGTAGCGGCCGCGATTACTGTCCGCAACAAGGCGCTTACTTTCTGATCCGCGCGGGATCGTAGGAACGATACGATAGTAGTCCGAAGATCAACGAGACGACACGAAGAGTCGATAGCTCGATCTCTATCGCCGGGACCAATCACGGCTTCGTAACCGCGAAGTCTTAAACGCGCTTGCGCCTTCGTATCTCGCGGAATCCGTGGTATCGTTTGAAATAATCCGCGAGAACTCCCGTATCAACCTGTTCGGTAATTGGTAGTTGGTAGTTTGGGAGGGAGAGGGGTGAAGCAGGCTAAGGTTCGAGCAGGAGGTCCCCCACTCCTCCCCGAGGAGGATCAATTTTAAAGAAATCCGGTCAGTGGGTCGTACTTGATTTTCTTCGCTTTCGACGTCACAAAACCAAACCTCTCGTATGTACATAAATTCGTATTTTAACGTTGATGTCCTTTCATCCGTTCGTATAGAGATAATATTTTACGATTCCATTTAAAAACGTCAAAAGTCTCTCTCTCTCTCTCTCTCTCTCTCTCTCTCTCTTTGTCCTTCCTTTTGGGGTTTGTCACGAGGAAAGATTAGAAAATAAATCAATCCCGCATGAAACTTTAACGTCTTATCTCAAGATCGCAAGATTTTTCGTTCGAACGTTTATGGTGTTCGAATGAACTTTCGACATTCCCGGAAACATGATCGATGATCGAAAATAAATTAGTAATATATTCGTAAAATAGGGTTAATATCGTCGAGGACGTACGTACGTACGTACGTACACGATTTATACGTTCATCGAAATGTTATAATGTTCTTGTTTTTTGTTAATGGAATATCGTCGGCCGATTTGATAATAAAAGATTTGTATTCGAGACGAACGAATGGCATTATAAATATGAACACAATCATTCATTTGCATTGAACGTATCCCGTCGGACGTAAGCCCCTTCCCCCCCTTTTCAAACAAAAATTTCAAATAACAACCCGTTGCGTTTGTGCTCTTTCGATTATTCGTTCGGGACATCCTTAAATTTAAATAATGGATCCCTTCTTCGTTTTATAATATTAAGAGGATCGACAAAAATCCTTTGTTCGTTATTTTCGAACGTCGTTCTACGAGATGATTTTTTGGCGAGACTGTAGCCAGAAAGAATGAAAAACCCGAGACGATAGGATCCCGAAGAAGAGTTATTAATTAAGTTGTTAATCGTTTAAAAGTCTTGATCCAATTTGTCGATACAGTTTCTCTCTCTATCTCTTTCTCTCTCTGTCTCGATCGTAAGCCGTTTCGTTAAAATATATGATGGCGACGCGGCGGGAAGGATTGGCGAGAGAGAAAAATACGATAGATTTATGGTTGAATATAAAAATTATTTCGACCAACGGTCGATGGATGAGTCGTCGTTCAATGTGCGTACCTACATAACCATTGAAATATTTTCTACCTGAGTGCAATAAAGTGTACTTACTTAGTTAGTCACGACGAGAAACATCGGGTAGAATAAATTTCTTTAGAAAGTGAGTTTCTATTTCTTTCCATCTTCTTCTTCTTTTTTCTTCTTCTTCTTTTTCTTCTTTTAAGAAGTTTAACGATATGGATAAGACTTGAAATATTCTTTACAAATCCGAGATAAGAATCGGGACACTTTGTCTGGTATTGATGTGAAGGTACGAAATTATGTATGTATGTATCTATGTATGTATGTATGTATGGAGGTAGACAAGATGGCGACCTACATCATATATAGGAACAGTCAAGACAAGTTTTACCAATAAGGTATTCGTCGTCGGCCTTTTGTCGACGTCCAAAAACGGTCGAACAAAAATCGACGCGAATTTTAAAACATATATATATATATATATATATATATATATATATATATATGTTTCATATATATTCATGCCAATGTCCGTCGTTTAAAGTCCGTCCCTCATTTTTTTCATTGCCACGACGAATAAGTTTTTCAAACTTTTACGCAAACAGCGGCAGCTGCGCCGAGCCGTTTAGTATAAAATATCCCCGATCTCGAGGTTTGATACGGTTTATGCTATCGTAAATGTCTTTTCTATTTGGGATAAAAAAAAAAAAACAAAAAAAGAAAAGAAATAAATTACGCGATTCCATTTTGAAAATATCAATTGATTTTACAAAGAGATAGTTGTCGATCGTTCGATTTAAAGATTGCCATTGAGTGACCATTAAGGAATATCTTCGATTACTATTTATTATTTTACCTTACACTTCTTTCCCTTTCTTTTCTTTTCTTTTCTTTTTATGTATATCCCAAGGAAACGACGCGGTATTATTCAATAACATCATAAACGTGAGAGAATTAATTAAGCTTCAATTACTACTTCTCATTTGTTCACGATGGTTGATGATGCAATTCGTTGAATATCTTTGTTTCGAAGAAAATGTCCTCGCGAAGAAATCGCGTTGAACGTATCTCCGATCTCCGTCGTATCGCGTTAAAAAATTACGAGAGAAACCTTTCTTACGAGGATCGATCGATTGAACGAAAAAGAAAAAGAAACAAAAGAAAAAGAAATTGAAAACCCGTACCGTAATCAATGACAAATACGTGGCGCCGTGTCGAACGAGTCAAGCTCGAATTGTACGTTACGAACGTCGATATCTACCGTCGATAATAAAACAAAAACTCGCACAGTAGAAAATTGTTGTATCGCTCGAGTAAAATTATCCGACGATCGTCGTTTAATTATTTTAATTTCGAATTTAATTTCGAACGATGTTGAACGTCAAGAACGCTTGTTCTCGATCGAATCGATGCCATTGAAACGTATTCATGATCGAACGATACGAAATATATTGATAATCGAAATCGCACGCGCACGCACACACACAGCTACGTCGATCCTTTTGTTATCGTATCGATCTTTCGTAAACAAAACGATTCTTATCTTGAACTCTAGAGATTCGATATTACGACGACTGTATATATATATATATATTTAAAAAAAAATAAATAAATAAAATAATAATAATCTCGAAACAAACGTAAGAAATAAAGTCTATATCGATAAAAAGTTCGACTAGCCAATCACGAGCGATTGACTGGCGGAATATGAACCAACCATTAATTGGACAAAATTCGTACCGTTCCTCGCGATTTTCATCGTTCGACCAATAGGAACGAGGTAACTAATCTAAGCTAACCTAACCTAACCTAACCTTTTCCAGGACGGGGTATCTTGACCGTGCTTAGTGCCCCTTAGTGGCGAACGAGCGTACGAACGCCATATTGCACTGTCGCCATATTGTCGAGCTAGTAAAGCGAGAAAGAAAAAGAGACGGATAGTCGAGTAGAGAGGAAGAGAGAGAGAGAGAGAGAGAGGGAGAGGGAGAGAGAGAGTAGGGAAATGGAGTGCGATGGCAATAGGGTTAGAAGTAGGGAGAGAGAGAGAGGGTGAGAAGCGGATGACAGAAATGCATAGCCGTGGTACGAAGGAGCAGCAGGAGGAGCAGCAGCAGCAGCATCGGCAGCACAGCACAGCAGCAGCAGTAACAGCAGTAACAGCGGTAACGGCAACGGCAACGGCAACGGCAACGGCAGCAACAGCAGCAGCAACAGCAGCGCTTAGAGGAGATCCGTCGCGTCGTTCGCGCGTAATTCGGGGCGTGTGCCGGCGCTGTCGCATATCTTTGGCCCGTGACGGTGGGCACAAACGTGTCTAACGTGTGTGCCAAGGATGATCTCGATTCGTAAAAGCCAACGGGAGGCCGTATTACCGTGACGGACATAAGAGATCCGGTGGTATCTCTCTATCTCTTTCTCTCTCTCTCTTTTTCTCTCTTTCTGGTTCGCCGCCCGTGTGTGTAGAGTGTGTGCGGTCAGGTCGCGGCCATTTTTACCACACGATGCGGCAACCGTGCGTGCCCGTTCGATCCGCCATTCCAAACAATCGTCATCGGTCTACTACTACGTGCCCTAACGGGGTGCATTCGACGAATACGGACCGATAGTCTATGTTTTAAATCGCCGTACGATAGTATCGCCGTTACAACATTATATTCCGTCTCGTTTTACGAAATAATAATAATAACAATAATAACAATAATAACAATAATCATAATAATAATATCGAAGGTTAATAATAAGACGTCGTTTCCAAGGTGGAAATTGTGGATAGTTAGGGGGAATACGGGGGCAAGGAAAACGACGACAACGACAACTACGACAACGACGACGGGGATAACGAGGAAGTGGAATACGGGGATAACCTCCAACTCGACGGGAATAATAATAATAATAATAACAATAATAATATTTGGTGCTACGAAAGGATTTAAACGAGTAACAGCAGCAGCAACAGTCGCCCAAAGACGGCGGTAGCGATCGTGTATTTGGTGGTGGTGGTGGTGGTGGTGGAGGTGGTGGTGGTGGTGGTGGTGGTGGTGGCGGTGGAGGAGGAGGAGGAGGTGGCGGCGACGGCGACGGCGACGGCGACGGTGGTGGTGGTGGTGGTGGTGGTGGTGCTTCTTCTCGTCGTCATCGTCATCATCATCATCGTAACAACAATAATAGTGATACTGGTGATACTACCGATAACGTTATTAGTTAAGACGATTACGACGACGACGACGACGACGACGACGACGACGACGACGACGACGACGGCGGCGGCGGCGGCGACGACGACGTCGACAGAGAAAAAGAAGAAGAGGAAGAGGAAGACGACGACGGCAACGTCGACGTCGGTTTTAGCGGATTTAGTGGTGGAGGAAGAGGAGGAAGAAGAAGAGAACGTCGTCGTCGGGAACGACGACGACGACTACGACGTCGAGAAGGAGGAGGAAGAGGAAGAGGAAGAGGAAGAAGAAGAAGAAGAGAACGTGGACGAGGATAAGAGATTCAAGGAGCTGGCGAGAAAAAAGAGGAAGGAAGAGGAAGATAAAAGAAGGAAAGTTAGAAGAAGAAGAAGAAGA
>OU964984.1:4030327-4067827 GCA_918808275.2 Dolichovespula sylvestris | reverse complement strand
CATTCTCGCGACGGTGGACACTCGAGGCCACCTAGGCCACCTCGACCTCCCAGACCTAGGAAGAAGTCTTCCCTAGCCGCTGCCGCAGCCGCCGCGGCAGCGGCCACCAATAATCAGAAGGAACCTCCCTTCGAGGAAGACATCATCGACGGATTCGCCATCCTCGCCTTCCGCACCTACGAGGAACTCGAGGTATAACTCTATGTTTTATTTGTTTGTTTATTTATTTATTTTTTTTTGTTCTCTCTCTGTGTATGTGTGTGTGTTTTTTTTTTGTCTCTCCTTCTCATTGTGATATTAATTAAGAAACCATTAATGAGAAACCCCTCGATCGTGAAATTCACCGTTTACACAATATATTACCGACGGATATCCTACGGGCGACAACTATTATCTTATGGTTCGTACGAATCCCTAACGTATTCGAAAATACATACGTTGTCCCGTTGAGAATCTATAACCTAACAATCGTTATCTTTCCGACAATAAACAAATATAAATTTAGATATCGAAATAAATAGATAAAGTGCACGGAACTGAACAACACTATCGATTGATTTCCATACTGTCAAGCGATCGACACGGATCTGATTATTATTGTGATCTGAGATTTATCGGATATTTGGGGAGGGGGGAGGGGTGGATGATTTGCGTCGATATATAAATTACAAATAGATCTCTTTCTCTTTCTTTCTCTTTTAATGCCGTACGCATTACATCTCTTTACTCGTCGAATGTTATTATTTATTTATTTATTTTTTGTTTACATATATATTTATGTGTGTATGTTTGTGGAGGTCCTGTCTTCGTATTTTTTTTTTGTTTTGTTTTTATTTACTGCCTGTAAAAAAGAATAGTCTATATTTTTTAGGATGTATTCTTATGAAAGAGAAGATATATATATATATATATATATATATATATATATATATATATATATATATATAGAGAGAGAGAGAGAGAGAGAAAGAGAGAAAGAAAAGGTCAAGCAGTATAGAAAATCTTAGCTAGTAGTGACTTCACTCGTTTCCTCTCGTCATCAGAAACTTCCTTTGTCTTTCTCTTTCTCTTTCTCTGTCTCTCTCCTTTTTTTTATCTAATCGTTAAAAGAAACGACTAGCTGCCTTTCCTATGGCCTTAGAATTTGGATCGTCCAAATGGTGAGTCCGTGTCGAAACTGTCCAAACAGCATTGGAAATTGTTTTTCTTTTTCCTTTTATTCTTCTTTCTTTCTTTTTTATTTTTCTTTTTCTTTTTTTTGAGGGGGGGGCTGGCGAGGGAGGGGGTAAAGAATACTCGCGAGAATTAAAATTACGTTAGAGAATTTGTTTTTTTTTTTTTTTTGTCCATTCGGAGATGAAATTACTCCACAGTTATTTCTCTCCAAATAATGTCGATATTCGCTAAGAAAAAAAAGAAAATAATAGAAAAAGAAAAAGAAAGGATTACTACAAAACCTGCACAAAATTCTTATACACCTAAACAATATATATATATATATATATTTACACGCGCGCACACACACACACGCACACACACACACAAATTAAATTGAAAACTAAAGAAAGAACGAAAGAATGTGTTTGTTAATTTTCTTTCCTTCATTCTTTTTCATGATTTATTTGAAAACGATCGATTATTATCTCAAAGAAAAAGATAGAGAAAGAGAGAGGATTCGGAACTGGTCGTTTCAAAATTCGATGCTGAACGTTCTTTCTCTCGTTCGAACGTTGAAGAAAACGAAACGAAAAGGAGAAAAGAAGAATTTCGGAGTGTACATACATGCATACATACATACATACATACATACATATATATACACACACACACGCACACACAACATATATAAACACAGAGAGAGACACACATACATATAAACATACATACATACATACATACATACATATATAAAAAATATATATGTATGTACGTGCCGAAGCATCATCGGACTCGTTCGTATCGGCTTCTTCACGTACTAGTACGAGACTTGGTAGAGAGTGAGGAGGAGAGGAGGAGAGGAGGAGAGGACCGACGAACGAGAGAACGACTCGAACTCTCAGCGTCTGAGAATCAGCCGGAGAGCGACGGAGATCGATCTCCCGAGGGTCCCTTTCCTATATAAGACACCTAACGTTCTTTGCCCTCCTACGAATCAGGGCTTCTCCTTCTCCTTCTCTTTTTTCTTTTTTTCCCCCTCTAACCCCCCCCCCCCCTCTCTCTCTCTCTCTTACCACTGCACGCAGGACCAGGTCGAGCAACCTTCTGTAAGAGATAAGGTAGACAATGTGTTAAGATCGTGTATATGTGATAGCTATAATAATGTAACAACACACACACACACATACGAGAAGATCGAATCCGATTGATATTTAGAAATAAATCGTAATAGGGGGTGGGTAGGTGGTGGGTTGGGGTTGGGATTGCGGGGATGGGGGTATCGTGTTTTAAATAACATCCGTCCGAAATAATCGTAATCGTTCATTCAACACACGACGCCTTCCATAAATAGAACTCGATCGATATCTTTGTATTTCGTTATCTCAATAATTTGTTCTTATCTTTTTTTTTTTTTTTCAACGAGATCCAAATTCGAATTCTTATCCTCCTCCCCCTCCTCCCTCTTCTCCTCCTCCTCTTCCTTCTCTTCGCACCACCTTTTCTATCCCTTTTTCGATTCTATCGAGTGAGAGAGAGAGAGAGAGAGAGAGAAAGATATACGTAAAAATAAGATTGAGACGAGAGTTACTCAACGCGTTTTGAGCGATTAAATCAAATCGTTTTATTGTGTGTGTGTGTGTGTGTGTGTGTGTGTGTGTGTGTGTGTGTGTGTGTGTCGCGAGGGTTACGCTTTAAAATACCTTTGAATGTGACGGAGGAGCATCACGTTGGATCGATATACGCTTTTGTGTGTGTCCTGAGTGGGTGGGTGTCTTGTCGGTAAACAGTATCGGTGTGATTAGGTTTCTTTTCTTTTTTTTTTTTTTTCTTTCTTTCTTTCTTTCTTTTTCAATATCTCTCTTGTCTCGTTGAATTTTTATAATAATTGCACATCTGTAACATCATTTAACGTTCTACACTTGAACTTTCGATAATACGTATGTATATATATATATATCGATTCAGACTGACCTTGTTACATTGCCGACGACTAATCGTTGTCGTTAAGTAAAGCTTCGATAAGACAAACAACATTTGATTTTATATACATACATGCGTACACGCATACACGTGTGTGTTTTATTTATATATATATATATATATATATATTTTTTACGATCCACCATTTTCAACTTTCCCGCCAATAAATCACACTCGTACATACCTACGTATGTTATATATATATATATATATATATATATATATACACACACACACACACACACACACACACACACACACACACACACATATGTAAACGCGTATGTAAATATGCGCATTAATAATACTTTGCATTGCTGTCTTTTTATCGTTCCTGAAAACCAATTCATGTGATAATCAAAACTGTTAATCGTTATGAAATTATGCGCGTGTCAAAAAAAAAAAAAATGAGAGAGAAATAAAGAACGAAAAAAAAAAGAAGAAGAAGAAGAAGAAGAGGACAGAAGTACATAAGCATATATAACACGAGTATCAATTTAAACCGAGCAAACTTTACGAAGCGATAAAATTTAATTAACGATACGTTTGTAATATGTTGAAAAAAGAAAAAAAAAAAGTTTTCAGCCGAGGTTGTTACGTACGATCGTTGAAGGTTCCATTTCAATAATTCTCTCCTTCGTACAATATCGATTTATTTAATCATTTAATTTCTTATCGTCGAATGAATGAAAATTCCTTGAATCATTTTTTAATTTATCGTTAAGATGTTTTACTGCAAAAGTCACGTCAAAAAAAAAAAAAATTCGTAGTCTTTTTATATATATAAATGTGTATATATATATATATATGTATGAAGGGAGTTGTTATAATTAGCGTGTTATTAGTATGAAAATTATTATCTTTCATGTTAAGAGTAGTCGTTTACATATTAAATTGACATGACGTCTTTACTTTGTTTTTACATCGAACATTTGTGTTTCTTTTCTCTCTCTCTCTCTCTCTCTTTCTTTTTTTTTCCTTTTTTTATTTTCCCCTTACTCGTAATAAGCACCGCGCTAGAGTCGCGTCCCTCTAAACACGAGGAGATTGTAAATCTTTTTATAAACTTGTTTCTCAGTCGCGTTCGACGTGTCATTTGCATGATAGTAGGCGACACGAGGGACTTAGAAACATAAAGGCGATTGTGCATCTCGTTTCAAGATTAAATGAGAACGATTAAATATAAAGCTTGAAAGATGTTTCTCATATTCTTCAATATATATATGTATATATATATATATATATATATATATATCTTTTTTTTCCTTATATATGTAGATAAAAATATATACGTACGTGTATATAATAAAATTAAATGAAAGATTGCAATCGTGAATAAATTATATAGTTTGTGTAATTAATGATAAATTCTTTTTTTGTTTTTTTCTTTTCTTGGTATTTTATTTTATTTTATTTCATTTTTTATTGTATTTTCTTTTTCTTTTTTGTCATCCTAATGACGTTACAAATGCTTTAGAAACAGATAAGATAGAAAGTAAATCGTTTTATATATATATATATATTTATTTATTTATTATTATTGTTATAATTAAAGAAATATGATGTTCAAAAATATTCGCCCAAAAGGCCGAATCTTTCAACAAATGTTTTCGCGTTATCGAATTACAATGTCGAGCAATTATTTCCATTGCAAATTATTCGTAAAAAGTATGATAACGATATAGTGACAACACGTCGTCCGTAGTTCGTCGTTCGTCGTACGTCGTAAAAGGCAGCATTGTTCGACCAGTAATTACCGGACTCCATTTTTTCGCATTATTAAACTTATTGTTATCGCGTAACCTCGCGAGATAATGTGTTCGGCAATTAAAGCCAATTATTTCGAAGTATCACGGATCCCCATCACTCTCGTAAAATTTATTATTTTTCTTCCTTTATTTTTTTTTTTTTGGTTTGTTTGTTTGTTTGTTTGTTTTGTTTTTTATTTGCTTCGCCCCCTCACCACCCCTCATATCTTCATTCCATCCTTTCGTTCTCCCTCATTCGTCTGCCATTCTTTTTTTTCTTTTTTTTTTTATTTCTGTTTTTATTGTCTGTAATTGAAGTTGTTGAAGTTTTTAATTGATCTTTTCAATTTAATATCGGAATCGTATCCATCGTATAAACACATATACATCTATGTCAAGTTTACTTCAAATAATATCACACTTTATATATTAATTTTCTACTTTGAATTTTCTTCTTTGAACAGTTCGATTTTTTCTTCCATTATTATTATTATTATTATTATTATTATTATTAACTCGACAAAGATCTATCGGAATAGAAAAGGAGTGAAAGAAAATGATAGTATTCGAACAGGAAAAAAGAAGGAAGGAAAGAATCTAAAAATTAGCAACGACCTGTAAACCTCAGTAGAGTTATACCGGATGAAGGGATGAAGGGATGGAGGGGTGTGTGTAGGGTGGGAGACCAGCTTATCCTTTTGGTTTCTCGTTAACTCTGCTAACTATCGTCTCTACCATTTTTTTTCCTTCTTCTTCTTCTTCTTCTTCTTCTTCTTCTCCTTTCCCTTTTGCAAAGGACGACGGGACGTAATTTATCGAAGAGATTAGTGCGAGCGCGGACGGCATTGTCGTGGGTGAGAAAGAGAGAAAGAATGGGAGTGTGTGTGTGTGTGTGTGTGAGAGAGAGAGAGAGAGAGAGAGAGAGAGAGAGAGAGAGAGAGAGCAAGCTACGAGTTTATTATCGGCGCTTCGTTTTTATGTTATTACATGGTATAAAGTACGCTGTCATTGTTATCATCGCGTGCTACGAAAGAAAAGAGAAAGAGAGAGAGAGAGAGAGAGAGAGAGAGAGAGAGAGAGAGAGAGAGAGAGAGAGAGAGAGAGAGAGAGAGAGAGAGAGAGAGATGGGGAGCTTCTCAAACGTGCTTTAAACCGGTCTCGCTGTTAGATACGCAGCTTCCGTACCTTTACCGTGAACTTCTCCATGATCGATGGACGGATCGATCGATCGATCGATCGATCGATCGATCAGTTCGATCCTCTTGCTCTTTTTTTTGTTTCGTTTCTTTCTTTTCTTTTGGTTTTTTTTTCTTTTTTTTTTTTTTTTTAATATTATTTCTTTCAAAGGATCGCCACAGTTATTACAGTGATTAAACGTAAGAAGATTAGAAGAAATTGATCGATCAAAAAGATTCACGATTGTCAGAGATAATATCACTACTTGTTACACAATCGTTTAATCCTTTCGTAAGGTGATATTCGTTTGTATAATTGAATTAATTACGAATTTTATATATATATAATATCAATTGTATTATTACAAGATAATGGGGTGTAATACTTGTTACAATCATTACAGGGTTATACTATATTTAGTAACATTGTATTAAAATATTGGATAAATATTTATTATATATAATATATATATATATATATATATATATATATATATATATATATATAATATTTATCAAAGTTAAACAAAGTTTATATACGGAGTATTAAATATTATTTGCGTATTTTTACAAAAAAAAAAAAAAAAAGAAAATAACAAAACCAGAAAAAAAGAACAGATCGTTTCTTTCTCTTCTTCGAGCTACTTCTTTTCTCTCTCTCTCTCTCTCTCTCTCTCTCTCTCTCTCTCTCTCTCTCTCTCTCTTTATCTATCTATCTCTCTCTTGTCATCGATAAATCAAGACGAGAATATAAGGTGAACGGATAATAAATGAAGATGTTTGAGGGGGTTGGTGATGGTGGTGGTTGGTTTCGAGGATGTAGAGGTAGGTGAGGGTTGAGGAGTGGTCGAGGTTATTTTGGCAGCGACTCGTGGGACTGAGGAGGAGGAGGAGGAGGAGGAGGAGGAGGAGGAGAAGGATGAGGTTGAGGAGGTTGAGGTTTTTTAGGAGAGGTTAGCAAATTCTCATGGAATTTTTACTCGGGTCAATCTCGTGTTCGTTTAAGTCGAAGCTTTTCCTTTCTGAAATACTTTCTTCGTCTCCTCCCCTTCCTCCCGGTTCCTCCTCACCTCACCTACCCTCTCTGGTCACCCTTATTCCTCCTCCTCCTCCTCCTCCTCTTCTTCCTCCCCTCCTCCTCTCCTCTACTCAGAGCACATCACGATCCTCATCCTGTTCCATCCACCATTCGTAGATATAGTCGTGGTGGATGGCGATGGTTGAGGTGAGGTGGTTGTGGTGGTGGTGGTGATGGGATGAGGAGGATGAGGAGGAGGAGGAGGAGGATGAGACGAACGAGAATCGTTTTGTACTTTTTGTCCTATCACAACAAGAACGGCGGGAGGAGGGGGAGGGTGCAGCCCTCCTCGGGTGATTGTCCTCGGCGTAGATCCCTTCTTCTTATTCGCAGTTCTCCGCTTGTTCCTTCATCTTGTCCTTACATTCTTCTGGAACGCACGTACACACGCGTGCGCTCACCGCCTCTCGTTTACTCCTTTTATATATACGTTCGTGTATCTACATATGTAGAGAGAGAGAGAGAGAGAGAGAGAGAGAGTCCGTCGTCATTGACTCTTTTGTCGTGTTTTAAGAAAAGATTATTATGCGGTGACGCGCCTGTGTGATGAGATTATTTATTAACTCTCCCCGTTTATGTAAACGTCATGTTATTATTTGAAAATTAATACGGAATATAGATTATTACGTTGTTCGTTTCGGTAAAAATTTATTATACGTTCGTAGCGAGGAAGGTCATACTTCTTCTTCTTTTTTTTTTCTTCCTTTCTCTCTCTCTCTCTCTCTCTCTCTCTCTCTCTCTCTCTCTCTCTCTCTCTCTTTCTGTTTTTTTCATCTTTTTTCCTCTCTCCAAAAAAATAAAAAAAAAAAAGGAAAAAGAAAGAGATTACTAAGAGTTGTATTACTTTATTACTTTCTTAGTTTTATATGCCGCTTATAATTATCGTTTGTTCAGAGTATCCTTCAATTTTAATATAACGTATATATTATATAATTAATTATAGTATATTATAGTTATACAGTATCTACTATATATATATATATATATATACTCTATTATATTATATATACATATAGTTGTAATATAACTAGTATACTATACTATACTATATGGAAAGTTACAGTATACCTTGGTTACAACATAGCTGCTATAGCGCACACCTATCACCAATACAGTATTTAACATTATACCTGTAGTTATTATATAACCAAGTAGTAGTCCATCACTATACACGCATTAACGATACAATGTAGTTATAATATAATTAAATATATTATACTATATGCGAAGGAACATAATTGGAACACCTATCCATATCTAATTACAGTACACTGTAGTTATGATACACGGCTATAGTATATGCCATTATATTTAATTGCTCGTTATAACAGGTATACGTACGAATGATAAAAAAGAAATCAAATCAAATCAAATCAAATCAAAACAAAACAAAACAAAAAAGAAAGAGAGAAAAGGGAAAAGACAAAAATACATTATAACACAAAATAAAAATACTTAATGGAACATAAATTTCAAGTTGCACAAAGTATATTCTTTCCTTTCTCTCTCTCCCTCTCCCTCTCTCGTTTTGTTTTTTCTTTTTTATTATTCATTCATTCGTTCGTTCGTTCGTTCATTCATTATTCTATTTTTCTTTTTTTTTTTTTTTCCTTGTAAATACGTGTAAAAGAAATTTTGATAACATTATATCGCGATATAATATTCGCGCGGCGCGTGATCGATCGTCAAATTTCGTATGGGTTCGCGTTTTTATCATCGTTGTATATGTAATAATAATACACAGGTTTGCTTGTAAAGCGTAGTATCCGATGAGGGACGGGGTATGGGTGGGTGAGTGGGTGGATGGGTATAAAGTATCTGCATATTTATTGGGCTATCTCTCACACACACACACACACACACACACACACACACACACACACACACGCACACGCACACGCATACACACGCATACAAATTTTCGTCGGAATATTATCGAAACAATTCAATATCAGAAACGATTACAAATTTTCCTCTCTATAAAAATCCGCTCGTACCTATCATATTATTGTCGATAGGTATCACGTTAAATATTTGAATAAAATTTTCGTTTCGGATACGTTATTAAAATTTCAAGAGAAAAAGAGAGAGAGAGAAAGAGAGAGAGAGAGAGAAAACATAAATCTAGAACACGTATATCTATCTATCCTACTTTTACCTATACTACGTGTAGATACGTACATACCGTACGTCTGGTTTGAGCTTTCATGAAAAGATAATACTTTAAGTATACGAAGTGGGATATCCTCTCTCTCCCCCTCTCTCTCTCTCTCTCTCCTGTCTTCTCTCCTTTTCTCTCTAATATCGCTTGATCGATCGTTTTTCCTAAAGTATACAGAGATCAGCTTTGGAAGATTGAACGACTTTCTGACGAAGTCAGAGGTAGCAAATCTACGTGTTCTACCACACGTACCACGCACACAACACACACACACACACACAGAGAGAGAGTGAGAGAGGACAATCATACACATATACATTTTATCAGAATCGAATTTCATTCTCTATCCTTCGAACCACTCGTTTATACGATTCTACGTCGTCGTCCTCGTCGTCGTCGTCGTCGTCGTTGTTGTTGTTGTTGTTGTTGTTGATCTATAAAGAAATAAATCCGAGAGAAAGATAAGATATTAGTTACACGATTTTCTTTCATCCATGTTGATCGTTCGAGTGTATTATGAATAATACGATTGAAACTCCGTTGATATTCTCGGAGAACGAACGGATTTATTTGAAGGAATCTCTCATGCGTTAGTAAAGTATAAAGGAAGGGAAAAAAAAGGGAAAAAGGAAAAAAGAGAAGAAGAAGAAGAAGAAGAAGAAGAAGAAGAAAATAGTCAATTCCGTATATCCAAGACAGCATTATTACGAATATATAAGATTCTCAAAGTATACACTTTTTCATTCACGTTGATTTTCATCAGATATCATCCTACCCCTCACACTCCCCTATACTTACCATTAAACCTACAACTACCCCCTTTAACCCCGTTCAACTGCTATCGACCTTTTGTAATATACCAAAGTTTTAACATCCAGACAAATTTATGGATAATTGCCAGAAAACGTCTTTCTTTCTTTCTCTCTCTTTTCTCGCGAGTCTATCATTGTAATTGACATAACGCACATGCACGCGCGCACACATATGAAATTTGAAGGAAAATAAGAAAGGCCAAAAATTTCTTGGCACGAGTAATAGCCTATCCAAGCAATTTTCATGGTATTAGTTTAGTGTCGTATCGTATCGTATCGTATCGTATCGTATCAATGGTTCTACGTGTAAACACATAAACATATATATACCATAAATGCATACCAACCATACATACATATATACATACATACATACATATATGCATACAATGTAGAGACATATACATGCATACGTATTTATTACTGGATGAGAAAAATCTCTACGTGTAGTAGAACGTGGATGGTTGGGTGGGTGGTTGCTTGCGTTGAGCGAGTTGGGGGAGGGTGAATCGTGAGGACGGGGAGAAGAAGCCATTCCCTTTCAAGTACCAACACACACACACACACACACACACACACAAGCCCTTAAACAGAATCAGTGAAAAAAAAAAAGGAGAAAACGTGTGCACTCATCGTCCGGAAATGGCTCGATCGTATTCTCGAGTGTTATCGTAGGAAAATGAGCTTCGTGTATATAATACGATATATATATATATATATATATATATATATATCACTCATCGATATCTCTGAGATAAAGTTCTCAATCTCATTCTCTCTGATACACGTACGCATACACACAGTTTCTTTCTTTCTTTCATTCATTCTTCTCTTGGATTCTCTTTAACGCGATTATACGGTCTCACACGATCATCACCCTGTATTCTTCGGTATTCGTATAATTGTTTAATGGTCAGATTGTGAATCAAGTGTTTGCCGAGGTCAGTGTCACGTCGAACGATAAATTAAAAGCCATCGGAGTCCGTGGTCGGGGATGATTGCGTAAATGAGAGAAGAACAGTCTCTCAATGTTGGTAATCGCATGAGTGCGCCCCAACGCACTCGAATCCATCGGATTAAATACACTTTAATGCGTTCTAATTGGTTATAATCGTCTATCGAAAATCGACAACAACAACAACAACAACAACAACAACGACGACGACGACGACGACGACGACGACGACGACGAGAAAAAGAATCGCTGTAAAGATTCTATTTGACGAAAATTATAGGGAAATTGATAACTAGTTTATTCCTAGTTCTTTTTATCTTCCGATCCGTCCTTCTTTTCTTTTTTCTTTTTCTTTTTCTTCTCCATCGAACTACGCGAACAACAACGTTATTTCTCTCTTCGTTGGCAGATTTTATTTGTCAAGGTTCTTCTTTTTATTGACGTTGTTTGTACCTGACCTGCGCACGCCAAGAACGCGATTATTTTTCACCCATGGAAATTGCGGTTATTGGACGGTTGGGATGGGAAAACAAGGGAGAGAATAGGATTAGAACGGGATGACGACGGGAGGTTATCAGTAGGGGTAGATAGACATTGGAGGGGTTGGAGGGGCGTTGGAGAGGTGAGCAGGGAGGGTGGTAGGAGGTGGAGGTGGTAGTGAGGGAAGTAGTACACACGGGGCGCAGTAAACATTCGAATTTCGTTACGGGCAGTGATATAATGACCCTACACTGTGCTTATTTTCAAATCATCCCAATTATACGCACAAACGCGCGCGGCACACATTTGTGTCGTATTGAGTGATGGTTAACGCAGGTTGCATCGCCAAAGCGTGTAGAAAATTACACGGCTTTGTTGTTGTTGTTGTTGTTGTTCTGGGGAATGGGGAAAGGGCCCTATGTAAATCGTCTCTCTCGAAAGATTTTCACCTCTGAAAATAAGTCCTCCAAACCCCACACCCCCGCCCACCCGCCCTTTACACATCTCTGACTCTTAGAGACCACTTTTATCGCTGTATTTACACCACAGTAAATATTTTTATTGCCACCGGTTTATTTCAACCTCGTTCCCGTTCCTCTCACCACCAACCAACCAACCAACCAACCAACCAACCAACCAACATCAACCACCGTTAAACACTATTACTACTATTATTATTATTACTATTATTGCTACTACCACTACCACAATTCACCCCTTCGACCCTGGTCCAACCATCTCTTTCTTTTTCTCTCATTCTTCCATTCTCTCTCTTTCTCTCTCTCTCTTTCTCTTTCGTTTTATACTCTCGGTCTACAGCAGATATCCTCCTTATTTTTCGTTTTACCTTTTCTTTCCTTTTCCTCTCCTTTCCTCTCCTCTCTCCTCTCCTCTTCCGTTTTCCTTTTTGTCTTCGCCAGTGTAAATGCTTTATTGCTACCCCCGTCCTCGTTTAAAACGACGAACGAACCAGACAAAACTCTCTCTCTCTCTCTCTCTCTCTTCTAATTCTCTCTATCTAACTCTGCTCGTTTCTAGCTTGTTGCGTACTCTTTGTAAGTACAACGTTTTTTTCTTCTACCTTTTTTTTTCCTTCCTCTTTTTTACCTTCTCTCTTTTTTTTTCCATCGCGTTGAACGTTCACGAATCCTTATCCACGTACGTATTTACTCGCTACAAGTATTTCCCCCGGTATCACATGTTACATAGTATTTTTTACGATCAAGAAAGAGAGAGGGGGAGAGAAAAGGGGGAAAAAGAATTCGGAGAAAAGGAAAACGCGAAAGGAGAGGGGATATTGAAAAGGAAGAATTGTTGTTGGATACGGTGGAGGGTTGCGGGACTGAGGGGAGAGGTGATTTTGTGAAGAGAGAGAAATGCAAAAAAAAAAAAGAAAAGAGAAGAAGAAGAAAGAAAAATAAAAAATGGCGCTGGCAATGATAATTTCGAATATAAACAATGACCGTCATGATAGGTGTTTACTTTTGGATAATTTTTGGACTATAGCCAGGATGTGTCGTTTCATGCTCGCCACGTCAATTTGGCACTGGCAAGAGGCCGAAATTTTCGTCAAACACAGATGGTCGTTGTACCCACGACGACGCGCGTTGCCGCTGTGTTATATTGTCCTGAGAGCACGGAACTCGGAACGAGTACGAAGAATCTCTCTCTCTCTCTCTTTGTTTCCTCGAGAGATAAAAAGAGTATGTATATATGTGTGTGTGTGTGTGTAAGAGACACAGTATGAGAAAACGACAATGATACATTTCTGTCAAATTTAAAGCCGGAGTAGTTGGTAGTCAGTCCCTATCGGCCGTTCGCACGAGACATTTATTTTATTTCCGTCCTACGTATAATGTATGTGGTGTGTGTGTGTGTGTGTGTGTGTGTGTGTGTGTGTGTGTATGCGTGTGTGTGTGTGTACACATATTATTATATATATATATATATCATACATACATTCTTTCGTCGTTCTAACAAAATATTCATCGAGCCGCGTTAAATTTACCACGTGTGCGGCTAATGCATGTCCACCACCTCTTGACATCCCCCCACCTCTCCTCCTCCCCTATATATTATACTCTCAAGCTCGGCTCGTTATTTTTCCTCAATGAAATTGCGCGAGATGATGATACAACAAATGAACGTACGTGCATTTTTCTTATTCTATTTCAACTTTTACGATGACATCCTTCTTTCTTAGTTTTATTATTATTATTATTATTATTATTATTATTATTATTATTATTATTATTATTATTATTATTATTATTATTATTATTATTATTGTTATTGTTATTGTCATTATCATTATCGTCGTCAACATTTTTATCGTTGTTGTTTATTATTATTGTTATTATTTTATTATTATTTTCATTTCGCTCATATTTATTATATTTACTTAAATATTTTCATACGTTAACCGGACTCTTCTCACGATACGACGGCGATCGTATGTCAACGACCAATGATAACATTGATACGTCAGAGAATAAATATATATATATATATATATATATATATATATATATATATGTATGTATCACTGACCCAATGACGTATTAATACGCCAGGCGAGAACTATACGAGGCCGACCAATGACATGTTAATACGTCATATCGTAGTTAAAGTACGTTCTCAATTTTGTAATAGTATTAATTCGAACGTGATTCGCGATAATTTATCCGTCACACGTATACGTTCTTTAATTTTTTTTTTCTATTAAAGATTGTTCTCCTTGTTTTCTTTTGAAATCTTATGAATTTAATAGGATCGTGATATTTATCATCGGATGTCCTTTGATTTTGGTTTTGTTTTGTTTTTTATTACTAAACATCTTTTCGACCGTAACAATGGTTAGATTATTAAATTAAAATTCACTCATTGGTTTAGTTTTTCAAACTTTTTTTCGAAGGTTTACTATGTAATTAGTTTTGACAATCGTCTGAATTCAAAGGGATTGTAACATTTATTAATGTGGATAGATCATTGACTCTAGGGGTGTAATATCCGTTTTTAAACGTAGACCAATGAAATCGATCGATATATAATATATATATACACATATTGTTTTTCCATCTCAATAGTTGGCCCCACTGCATTCCTTAAAATCCATTTGCAAACCAATGATAATTTTGAAATACGTTTGAATTCAATCATTATCGGGATAGATCATTGACTATAGGTGTAATTTCCGTTTTTAAACGTAAACCAATGTGAAATCGATTCATTCCACTGACTACCACCCACCTTCGCGTCAATGGGATCGTTCGTTCACTCTACGATTGTTTTAATACACGCGTTTGAATTTAATTAGAGATCGAACAGATATATCGTCGACTACGTGTATATGTGTATATATATATATATATACATATCTCATTAGTTTTCCGTATTAAAGGTAAAAAAGAAAAAACGAATGGGAAAACCCGATCGATTAATTCTCATTATTTAACGAAAAACAATTAAACGCCGGTGTTATAGAGTTTTATAGTACATACATACATACATACATACATACGTATGTATTATTCGTCAAAGGAGTAGTCGCGTTTACTTAACGATAAATTATCCGAGGAGAATGTATTTTATCGTGTTCGAGGGGTCCGCGGGGACATTTGCTTTAACTTACATATACACAAAACGCGATGACATAACGCGCATATATACAACGTACGCACACACACACATATATATACGTATTAAGAGTGACACGCGGAACGATTTGTCGCGAGCGTTTAACATGTCGCACGAACGTTACGAACGTAGGAACGTTGCGGAACGTTGGAACGTATGAACGAAGGAACGTATAGGAACGAGTATAAGCGAGCGAACACGAGCGAACACGAGCGAACACGAGCGAACACGAGCGAACGGCCGATGATTAGAAGTCCGGATCGTGTCAACGCGAAACGAGTAGTTGGATGGAAATGTGGCAACGGTGTACGGACGAGTTTAGTAGCCGGCTAGCCGAAGCACGGAGCACCGGCAGCAGGCAGGCAGCCCCGGTGGTACGTCCGCGTGTTGTACGAGAAGAGAGAGAGAGAGAGAGAGAGAGAAAAAGAAAAAGAGAGAGAGAGAGAGACGACCTTCCTTCACCCGTACCATATCGAGAGAGAAGAGAGGAACTTTGCGCCTTCAATCGAGTGTACACACACACACATACATATACGAGCTGCAAAAATATTCATCCTTTTTTTTCTACTTCTTACTTAAAAGTCGGTACCATTCTTTTACAATTACTTTTTCGATTACTTCTTTCGATCGTCTCTCTCTTTTCTCTTTTTTTCCCCCTTTTCAATATCGTTATTGTTGTTATTATTATTATCGTTGTCGTTGTCGTTGTCGTTGTCATTGTCATTGTCGTTGTCGTTATCAGGACATTTTAATTTTTTTAAATTCGTAACGCTACCAACGATTTTTCTATAACCCCATTTGTTTCTTTCTTTTTATCTAAAACGAAAAAAAAGGACGAACGGTAATATTTTAAATGAACGTTAATAGATTTTCTGCCAAGCAATGGTTTTTTTCCCCTTCTATCTCTCTAATCTCTTCTCTCCCTTTCTTCCTATACGTTGTTACTCGTTACTTTCTATCTAGAAAACGAGAAAAAAGTAAGAAAGAAAGGAAAAAAAAGATTCAGATGAACAGGATGATCCATTCTACTACTACTACTACTACTGGTACTAGTATGTTTTATGATAAGCATTTCTTTTCTTTTTTCTTTCCTTTTTCCTTCTTCGTCTATATTCTACCACTTGATTTTTTTTGTTCCTATTTTTTTCTTTTTTAATCCGAGAAACGAAAAAATGATATTTAAATGAAGTAGATATATAATGGTATATATACGTTCTATGACAAGCGTCATTTCCTTTTTTTTTTTTTTTTTTTATTTTAACCAAAAAAAAATGGAAATGACAGTCAGACATACGGGATGATCTAGTATGTTTCGTGATAAGCAATATTTTGTTTTTTTGTTGGTATACGTGCTACTACTCGTCGTTTTTTTCTGTTCAAAGTTGAAAAGGAAAGAAAGAGAAAAATAAAGGAAAAGAAAAGAAAAGAAAAATTGGATGGACAGACTGGATCCAATATGGCGGGGTTTTATGATCGATCGTGTAAATGTTTTCTTTTACAATTGGTGTATATATATATATATCCACATATCTCTTGTATCCTTTTATCATTGGAAATTAAAAATCAGATTTTCTTCGGCAATTCGTTCGCAAATAAGTACGACGGATTATTACACTTTTCTATGGCGTCGTATTATTGACAACAAAAAAGGAAAACCAAAAAACAAAACAGGAATCCCGGTTATTAACGACCACCGACATACGAACGAACCACACCGATTACAAATATAATATAATATACCACGTGTTTTACGCGACGAAGGAACGAACGCGTAATAATGAAACAATTTAGAATGCGATACAGTGAAAATTCAAATGTCGCGCCCATTTCTGGAAACGAGAAGATGAGGTTAATAAATGTACCGACGAAGTCAGTTGCATTACCAAATAACAAGAAGAAGAAGAGAAAAAGAAGAAGAAGAAGAAGAAGAAGAAAGAAAGAAAGAAAGAAATAAATAAAGAAAGAAAGAAAGAAAAGGAAGAAGAGGAAGAAAGCTAAATCCTAAAGAGGATACACTCGCGATAAGAGGGCGGCGACGCGAGGTAAACCAACCAGTTTCCTCCGTCGACACGAGAAGAGACGATCTCGTAGAAGGAAGGCAAGCAAGAAAAGAAAGAAAGAAAGAAAGAACCAACGAACGAACGAGCAACGAACGAACGAATGGACGAATGAACGAGCGTGTAAAAGAGAAAGAGAAAGAAAGAAAAAGAGAGAGAGAGAGAGAGAGAGAGAGAGAAGAGAGTCCGAGCAAAACTACGACGACGCACTCTCGAGGAGGACTTTTTTCCTAGAGAGAGAGGGGGGGGGGAGGTGGAGAGGAGAAGAGAGGAGAGGTGAACCTTCTTCTCGGAGCTGGCGGCGGAGGTTTATTCAATTAATTCGCGTCTCGGCAAACCGGAGCGCGTTATTCGAGCGCGCGCGGAACACGTCCTAGGGGGTTTCGCTTCGCGGTTGGCACACGTGCGCAGGTGGAGGAGTAGCAGCAGCAGCAGCAGAGTAGCAGCACAGAGTAGCAGAAGCGTGGCTTTCGCGAGAGGTGCTGCCTGGTGGCTGGCTGGATGGTTGTGGATGGCTGGCGATGCTGCTGCTGCTGCTGCTGCTGCTGCTGGTTGCTTTTTTACGCCGACCGAGATCCTAGTACTTTTTTCCCCTCTTTGCTTCGGTATACGCCCGTAATACGAGGAGATAGAGATAGAGAGAGGGAGGGTGGAGAGAGGGAAAGAGGGTAGAAGGAAGAGAGAGAGAGAGAGAGAGAGAGAGAGAGGAAGAAGAGAAGTAGGAGGCTCAGAGTACAGGAAAAACGGGTGGTGGGGATTAGGTTGTTGAAAGGTGGTAGCGCGGGGAAGAGAGAGGAGGAAGAGAAAGTAAAAAAGGAGAGAGCAGAGAGAGAGAGAGAGAGAGAGAAGATAACGCATTTTGCGGCGTGCGAATGAACGAGAAACGGAAAGAGAGAAAGAGAGATATATAGAGAGAGAAATGATTTGGTAAAGGAGTGCGATAAAATGAGGAACAGACGTAAGTAAGTAAGCTGCTGTAGGAGGAAGATAAAAGTGGTAGGACGCAAAGTGAACGCGCCCGCGCGTGTAAGAGAGCAAGCGAGAGAAATAGAGAAGGAAAGAAAAGAAAAGAAAAGAAAAGAAAAGAAAAGAAAGAAATCGAGCTTCGACGAGGCTCCTTCTTCCAGCTGGCCTGGCACAGCGAACGGAGTCGCGTCGTGCGGTTGCTCGCACTCGTTCGTTCGTTCGTTCGTTCGTTCGTTCGTTCGGTCAATGTCTTCTCTTTCTTCCTTCTTTGCTCGGTCTTTCTCTCTTTCTCGTCGTCCCTCTTTCCCTCTCCTAAAGTTCCACCAAGCACAACCCTCCTCCTCCTCCTCTTCCTCCTCGTACCCTTCCTCCTTGTTTCTCATCATCCTCCCCACTATGAGTACTCCCGTGCTGCATCGCGCACACGAGACTCCGGTGCTGCGAATCCCTCTGTCATCGTCGCGAACGCGCCCGCCACCCGCCACCACCACCACCACCATCCACCACCACCACCACCACCATCCACCACCACCATCACCACCACCACCACCACCACCACCACACCACCACCGTCTCTCCCGCCGATCTCTCCCGAGCAACAACGCTGCATCATATCCTGTCGTTACCCTGTCGTGCCGTGTCGCGCTGCTGTGTCGTGGCACCTTATCGCGTGCTTTGTCGTCATCGTTATCGTCATCGTCATCGTCATCGTCGTCGTCGTCGTCTTCGTCATCGTCATCATCATCATATCACACGACTGGACTCGACCGTTGTTGTTACACGAAATCGTAAGAAAGGAAACAACAATAAACTAACGATGTTGTGTCGTCGTTCGATGTTATTACTATTACAAGTTTCTATTGTTTCGTCGTCTAAGTCTAAGCCTAAGTCTAAGTTTAAGTCTTTGCTCTTCCTTTTCGATATCATCGACGTCAAAACGTCAACGTCAACGTCAACGTCGTCGTTCGTTAAAAAAAAAAAAAAAAAAGGAAGAAAACAAGGAAAAGAAAAAAGAAAATTCCTTTTCTCCTCGTCGCTTTCATCCTCTTCCTCTCTCTCTCTCTCTCCCCTCCCACTACCCAGTGTTATTCCAGGGGGCAGAAGACACGACGACGACGACGACGACGTCGACAGCGACGTTGAAATTGGTGGTAGTAAAGGTAGCAGGTACTAGATACTAGGTAGTAGGTAGGTAGGTAGTAGTAGCGAAGATAGTGATAGTGGTAGTGATGGTGGTGGTGGTGGCGGCGATGGTGATGGTGATGGTGATGGTGGTGGTGTAGACATACTCTTCACGGAGTAGAGAGCGCCACTCGCGAACGAACGAACGAACGAACGAACGTACGTACGTACGTACGTACGAGCGTGCGTGGCATTGGAGGACATACCTCACGATTTAAAGCGCCCGTCGGAAAAGGCGTTCTCCTCCGCCGCCGCCGCGAGGAGAGATTCACCGCTACCTCCGTCCCTCCCAACGTTCTCCGTTCCCCCTCTATCCCTTTCCCTTTTCTCCCTCCCACCACCACCACCACCACCACCACCACCCTACTCTTCTTCCCCTTCCACGTTGTCGTTCTCCTGACGTGCGCGCGCGACACGGCGTGAAAGTTCTGTGGCCACCGTCGCTGCTGCCGCCGCCGTCGTCGTCGTCGTCGTCGTCGTCAACATCGTCGTCGTCGTCGTCGTCGTCGTCGTCGTCCTCGTCGTCGTCGTCGTCGTTCCTGCCACCACCACCACCACCACCACCACCGTCACCGTCACCGTCACCGTCGTTGCCGCCGCGCTCTTCCAGGACAAGGAGATAATCTTCGGAGATACCCGAACATGGTGATCGCAGTGCACGAACGCACCAACCGTGTCTATATAGTGAAATTCCGACGCGTGGTAGGAACTCCTTATTCTTTCTCTTAGAAACAAAAAGAGAAAGAGAGAGAGGTATACATTATATACGCGCGCACACGCACACGTACACGCGCGCGCACGTAGTACGCATACGGACGGACAACTGGCATACGGACTAACAACCCATATATACATATTATATATGTATATGTATGTGTGTTTGTGTGTGTGTGTGTATGTATGTATGTATATACATACACACGCAACGCATACGTCGCCTTCTCCTCCGCCTCTTTTCGATCGGTCAGGAGAAAGATATATATATATATATATATTATATACGTTTTTAGGTGACGTTCGCGCGAGAATTATCGCTAAAAATCCATTTGGCACTGGGAACACGACGATGTGGTAGCAACGGCTACGTTGTTGTTTCTTTTTTATTTTTTTATTTTTTTATTTTTTTTTTTTTTTTTTTTTTATAATTCTAATTCTTTTTTTTTTTTTTTTTTTTTAAGAAAAAGAAGAGAAAAGAAAGAAAAAGAAAATTAACCAATCAAGATCTTGCACGCATGCACTTGTACACGTATATATATATATATATATATACACACACACACATGCGCACTCGAACGTATACACAAAGAGGAATTTTATTCCAAGCTAGACACACCGTTTCTTCTCTCCTTTGTAAAAAAAAAAAAAAAAAAAAAAAAATTGTAGATAAAAGGAAAAAAGAAATAGAAAAGAAAACGGAAAAAAAGAGCACGAATGACAACTCGATTCTCATGCGAATGACATCTCACGAATCTGCCAAAGGTTTTCTTTGCGATAGGTAGGGATGGAGTGGGGTGGAGTGGGGAGGAATTTTTTTTTTTTTCTTTTCCCTTCCTTTACTCTCCTTTATCCATTCGACCCATAGCTAGGCGCGCTCTCTCTCTCTCCTTCCCCCTTGGCCCCTCGGTTGTGTCCCTGTATGTGTATATATGTGTATATATATACACACACTATCGCTCGCGCGCTTCGTTCGCGCTGGGTGCGCGCGCGCGCCGCGCCAATATGTCCGAGGGAAAATAGGCGCGAAAGATGAAAAGGGAATTATTTATTGCTTTGGATTCTGATCCAAAAGATAAGAGTGGACGGATAATATTCTTCGTTTGATCGTTTTATCGTCGTTCCTAGTGTTAATCCATTTTTATTAGGTTTTCTAAGTGTGTTCGTGGAATAGATCATTCGACGATATTTAAAATAATTGTCTTTTTATATATATATATATATATATATATACATATATGTGTGTGTCTGTACATTATGTATATATATGTATATATATATATATATATAGAATTATGTGGTTATTTGTTAAAAAAAAAAATTTTATTCAATGTTTTTCCACCGTTCCCAATTTTTTTTTCTTCTTCTTTTTTCAGAGTGCAATAAAGCTAGCTGGTAAAAATAATGTAAAGAAGCTGCATACGTTGCTGTCGATAGTGGACGAAAAACCAAAGCTGGATACTGGACAAAACAATAGGCACAACGAGCACCATATCAAAAATCATTTCAAGCACAACCACTATACGCATAATTCCATATTGACACCATCGACGCTCAATCAGGTGAGCCGACTGGGTCCATTTAATATATTGCATTATCGATTGCTTTATCGAATGTCGCTTTATTTTCGTTTGTTCCTTATTATTTTGTATTATTATTACTATTATTATTATTATTATTATTACTACTACTACTACTATTACTATTACTGTTATTAAGGTCATTATCATTCCTCAGGGTCTAGATGCAGGTACAAGCGACGATAGTGGTAGAGCGTCTGAACAATTGCATGGCCCTGGTATACCTAGGGATTGCCAGGACGCAGACAGTTCCAGGGACCATCTCAGCGATGTAAGTTTCTTTTTATGATAGATGTTACATTAGTCGTATGTCAACGTACAACAAGTGTTATTTACAAACGTATGCGTTTATTTATTTTAACAGGCTAGCAGTCATTGCAGTTCGGGTAAAGGTTATATCGTAAGTATATATTTTTTTGTTTTTGTTTTTACTTTCGACAATACATTCTCAATTATCTCTCTATGATTCGACGATATTCGATTTATCAAATTGACTAATAATAACGAAACGTATCATTAATTATTCCTTTTTTCATTTTAGTGTGATAGTGAAGGAGAAGACGATAAGGTATTTAAAGTTAATTTAAGGTATTCTTTTTTTTTTTTTAAATTTCATTCATTCCATCGTACTTACGTGTATGTGCGTTACTCTTAACAGGGCTCGGATGCAGAGTCGATACTCTTTGAATCTTCTACCCCACCACCCCTTGCACGTAAATGTAAGTATCTCTTGCGACTTTTATTTTTCTTTTATCAATCCTTCGTGTTCTTTAAACCTTGCGATAAGAGATATCATTACAAGTGACATTTTTTGATGTTATTTCCTAGACGAGCTGCCATCCTCTTCGCCGCACGTGTTGCCCCCAGCGAACGGAGCAGGTGGATCACCTCCGGACACGGGTGGACAAATTTCCAATCCTGCAACGGATGCACCGGCGCCTATACCACCTCCAGTGCCAGCATCCGCACCAGTTCCAACCGCACCGAGCCCTCCTAGCCCAACATTACCCCCACACATATCCCAACCACCGGTACGTATAATAAAAATTAAAATTAAAATTAAAAAAAAAAAAAAATCATCCTAATCCGTTAAAAATACCATTAAAAATTTATCATTTGGTAAGGGTAAATTAATTTAAATTAAATTAAATTAAATTAAATTAATTGAACATTGAACTGGGCATTTTCAGATGACTAGTCCATTGGCAGCCAATCCTCGTGCAATAGCTCCACAACAACGACCAGCTTCGCCCGCCCTGCCGCCACCCTCCTTGTCCCAGCAACCTCATACTACGATACCTGCATTGCATCCACCTAATGTGCCCCTCGTTTCATCGAGCCATACCACTAGTCCGGCGGTAGCCAATTTGGGTGTTGCTCCGGCGGCACCGTCTAACGGTGCCGCTACCACGAGCTATCCACCACCCATACCGATGGCCGCCTATCCCCAAACTCAACCGTCTTATCCGCCACTTTACACGCCTTACACGGCCCTAAATCATAGCCCGTATCTACCACCTGCGGTACCGTCGCCCTCCCATTCCGCATCTTCGCGTACAGACGTGGTAAGTGTAATGTAAATACTATTTAAAAAAAAAAAAAAGAAAAAAAAAAGAAAAAGGCAACAAATTTTTGTTTTTGATACTCTTGTATTTTATTTTGTTTTATTTTCTTTTCAGAGAGGAAGTAGAGCCTCCCCTTGTACTAACATAAGTAAGCAGACCATAGGAAACAACATCACGAGTCATAATAATACTCCATTAAGCGCGGCTACTACAACATGCGTGTCCACCATAACTAATACAGTTACCACGGCTAATACCATTGCTCACAGAGATATGGTGGCCTGTAGTTTGTCCGGAAGAAATAATAATAATAATTCTCCGCGTGGACATAGTCCTAGTCGAGAAAGAGACAGTTATAGGTACGACGACATATATATATATATATCGTAATGATCGTAATGAATATATCAATATTGGATACTTTTAAACGTCTCGTTATAAATTCAATTTAATAATAATAATATTATAATATTTGTTACAGTAGCAACGTGAGTAGCCTAAGTAGAGGCAGCATCACACCTGTAAGTGTGCCAAACACGTCTTCACCAGCTAATTCTAGTCTACCTGCTTACACCAAACCACAGGGATGGATTGGGTTAGTGTTTCTGTTCTTTTTTTTTCTTTTTAAGAAGTAGAAATTTCGAAATTGTTTTAATTCATACGATACAGTAGTGATAATAATAATAATAATAATAAATAAATAAATAATATTTCTTTCCTTACATAGTAGCAGCACAACCTCGCAGCTCTCTCCGGCAACGGCAACGTCAGTACCAAGGCCAACACCTCCACCTGTACCACCACTCGGAATTCATACGTTTCCACCACCGATGTTTGCGGCCCCTTTACCACCACCCGTTTCTAGTTCCAGTCCTCATACTTCGCTCCCTTCGCTTCCTCCACCTACGACCAACCCCAATCCGTTCTCAGCGGAATCACTTTTTCAAACAAGTAAGTTTATAACGCGATTTTTCTTTCTTATCTCTTTTTCTTCTCTTTGTTTTTTTTTTTTCTTTTTTTTTTTGACCTGTCGGTATAAAACACCCCCGAAAGATTCGACGACATAATAATATTATTATATATGGAGTTAAACGAAGGAGGAGGATGATGCTAAACGGGACAAGGGGTGACTCATGTTGCAGGTCAGGCAGACCTGTTGAGGAGAGAGCTCGACAATAGATTTTTAGCATCTCAAGATAGAAATGTCAGCGTGGGAGTTGGAAATTTGGGTCCACCGCCTTATCTCAGAACTGAAATGCATCATCATCAGCATCAACATACCCACGTGCATCAGCACACGACGCCGTTGCTACCACCGGCGGCTGCCACGACGTTATTTCCACCTCCGATCGTAAGTGTTTTTTCCAAAAGAAAAAACAAAAAAAAAAAAAAAAAAAGAAAGAAAACAATAAACCACACCCCCTCCGTCCACGAGGGTCGTCATCGTCCATATTTAAAAATTTCTACAGCAAACTTTTTGATCCTACTCTACCAACCGATTATGCGCTATCTGATACGGAAAGAGAAAATTATTTCTTAGTTTTTATGTAAATCTTTTTATTCTTCTTCTTCTTCTTCTTCTTCTTCTTCTTCTTCTTCTTCTTCTTCTTCTTCTTCTTCTTTTTCTTCTTGTATCTCGCACACAACGTAGAGAGATAGAAAAACTTATCCACCATTGTAAGGCCGATTCTTCTAATTTCCTTTAATAGTTCAAAGATATACCAAAACTTGGCGGAGTGGAGTCTCCCTTTTTTCGAGGTAATTTAAACTTGTCTGGATATTCCGGATTCAACACGGGAATACTTCATCCTGGGATTGGTCCTCCTTCGACACCTTTTGTACCTCCCAATCATTTAACATCATTTGCACCAAAGGTAAAAAAGGCATGTGCTTAAAATATCGAGGCAAAGATTTGTATAAACGATATATAAATATATATATATATGATCATAATAATAATTATTATTATTACTATTATATTTATATATCGTATCCGATCGTTGTAATATTTTCGCTTATAAAATTAAATTACTTTCTTGTAGAAGAGCGGAAAATGGAATGCAATGCATGTACGCATCGCATGGGAAATATATCATTACCAACAAAAGCAACAGGCCGAGGCAAAGGCTGGAAGTGTTGTTAACACGAAAACCGAATTGTTAAGGCCCCCGAGCCATCTTTATCCAGGAGGACCCGCAAGCGGTTTGGGAATAACCGCTCCTCCAATGGCACCTCCGTTCCCAACTAATATGCCACCTGCTCATCCTGCACCACCTCCACCTCATCCCGTTGGCTTCCTATCCACGCCAACCTCTCATTTAGGTACGTTACGATTTATATAATATATTAATAAAAGAAACAAATGAATTCTTTCAACATTACCTTCGTACCAACCAACGTCTTTTCATGATTTTTGATAACCCTCGATGGATAAATTAATTATATAAAATTTTATTATATTATATGCTATAGGAACTGGAATGTCACCATTTGGAAGATATCCATCGACGTTTGGAACACCAAATCCGAACTTTCCAGGCCTATCGAGTTTTCCCCCGGCTAGAGAGATGCCACCATTGAGTGGCCTGAGTTCTGTACATGATCCATGGAGAGGGTAAGTCGTACAAAAACCAAACGAAATAACAAATTATTTCCACGATATATTCCCAACCCGGAGGGGAAAAACAATGTGTGTGTGTGTGTGTGTGTGTGTGTGTGTGTTAACGCGACAAAGGGTATCCTCTTTTTCCAATTTTAGATTGCAACGCGCATCCACCGGCTTTCCACCTACCACAGTGTCATGGGGGTTGAAACCGGAGCCACCGACGATCGACAGACGAGCCGAGCTCGAGGAACGTGAACGGGAGCGCGAGCGCGAGAGGGAACGCGAGAGGGAACGCGAGAGGGAACGCGAGCGCGAACGCGAACGCGTGCGTCGTGAGAGGGAACGTGAGAGGGAGGAACAACGTGAGAGGGAAAGGCGCGAACGTGAGAAGGAGGAGAAGAGGAAGCAGCAGGAGGCTGCCGAGCGGGAGAGGGAGAGACGGGACAAGGAGCGACGTGAAATGGAGAGGCGCGAGATGGAGAGGGAGAGGTTGCTTCATCAAAATCGACAGCAGCAGCAGCAGCAGCAGCAGCAGCAACAGCAGCAGCAGCAGCAACAGCAGCAGCAGCAGCAACAGCATCAGCAACAGCATCAGCAGCATCAGCAGCATCAGCAGCAGCAGCAGCAGCAGCAGCAGCACGTGTTAGTTGGTAGGGAACGTTCGCCGTTGAGGAACGGTTCTACGGGGACATTGGTGGTCGACGCAGGCGTAGAGGTACGGGTTAAGGAGGAACCACGTAGCAAGGACGACGAGGTGGTCATGCTACCAAGGCCGTCGGGTCCTGGTCCGGGTGGTGGCGGCGGTGGTACATCGGGTACCGGGCCCGGATCTAATCCATTGTCCGATCCAAGATACCATCACCCGCATCCGCACGCCTATCTTACTACGAGGCATCCCCACGGTATGCCCGCGCCACCCCATTCAATGCCCCGAACTATGCTTCCGGGATTGGGGGCTCATCCGATGCAACACTTCCCACCACCCCCGTCCGCGCCTACCGGCCAACCAGGAGGCCCCTGGCCGACGGATCCCTTCAGGGACTACAGATACGATCCCCTTCAACAATTGCGTTACAATCCTCTGATGGCCGCGGCCGCCTTCAGAGCGGAGGAGGAAGAACGGGCGAAACTTTACGTGGGCTATCCACCGGCACCGGTTAATACCCTCAGAGGAAAGGACCCGAGTCCCGGACCTTTAAGCAATTTACACATACACCATAGGGCCGGTCCAGGCCCTGGTGTAGTACCCGCGAGACAGCTCGAGCCCGCATTGATGCACGCGGATATTCACAAGAAAGAGGACGCCTCGCAATCCCGATGATACATCCTACCCACGTCCTCAGCTTCTGCAAGTGAACGCAGCACCGATGCCGCCTCAACGTTTTAAACTCTATTTCGAGTTCAAGGACACTCTCTTTCTCCCATCATCCCCATCCTCATCCTCATCCTCATCCTCATCCACCTTATTACGTTCATCGGTGCTGATATTTTGCTAACGGAGAAAAAGGGGCGTTTATTATTTAAATATGGGAAAGGAGAATGAAATGGAAAGAAAGAAAAGAAAGAAAGAAAACGAAAAACAGAAAAACAATTGTATATAGATTATGTAATTTATAGTTATCAAAGAGAGTACGAGAGAAGAACGTGTGAGTAGAAATATAATATTATTGACTTGAGATATAATAAGGACCGTACGATTAAAAGGCGGTGCTGCTTTTTTTTTTTTTTTTGTTGCCCGTGTCGACGTCGTCGTCGTCGTCGTCGTCGTCGTCGTCGTCGTCGTCGTCGTCGTCTCATCGGTCGAAGAGAGAAGAAGAAATATTATGACGTATGGAAGAATGTCGCGACTCCCAAATGGATTTGTTGGACACGATTATGACAAAAAAAAAAGAAAAAAGGGATTTTTACGCGTCGCGATTCGTTTCGATTTAAAAGCCGGACGCGTTATGACGATGATGGGAATCCATGCTAAAAAGGAAGAGAACAACAACAACAATAACAACAGAAAAAAGAAAAAAAAAGAAAGAACGAGTAAAAAATATGTGATTTCAGCGATTTTGAGGAAATCTTGACTGTCTATAGCGATATAAATTTTAATTATTATTATTATTATTATTATTATTATTAATTATTATTATTATTATTATTAATTATTATTAATTATTATTATTAATTATTATTATTATTATTATTATTAATTATTATTATTAATTATTATTATTATTAATTATTATTATTATAACTATGCGTACCGTTTAAAAGAAAGAAAAAAAAAAACAAAAAACAGCAGAAAAGTATCGTGTGTAATATTAATAGTTATTGTAGAAAAAAAAAAAAAAAAAACAAACAAAAAGAAGAAGAAGAAGAAAATATGAAGCGATGCTACGTTAAAAGAGATGAAAAAAAGAAAAAAGGAAAAGAAAAGAAAAGAAAAGAAAAGAAAAGAGGAGAAAACAAATAAGAGGAGGTAAAAAAAGAAAAGAGAAATGATAACGAAATACAGAGGGAAATCCCTGGAGTGTGTGTATGTTTAGGTGAAAAAGAATTTAAAGCGCAGATCTCTCTCTCTCTCTCTATCTCTATCTCTATCTCTCTCTCTCTCTCTCTCTCTCTGACTCTACCATTTACTCTCAAAAAAGTTATTTAATTAATTAATTAATTAATTATTTATTTATTGCGACTTATAAAAAGCGAACGAACACTCTCTTGAATCTCTTCCCTCTACTCTACTCTAATCTAATCTACTCTAAACACTTGTTGTGCAAATACGATCGGTCAACTCTGTTGTTTGCCTTCCCCTTATTTTTTTGTTTTTTTCTTTTTTGTTCTTTTTTATTTTTTATTTCCTTAATCGATTAATTCATTAATTAATTTAATATCGATGTAATATAAACGATTATACATGAATTTTATCCTTTTTCTTTTCTTTCTCTCTCTCTCTCTCTCTCTGTCTCTCTCATTCTCTCTCTATCTCCGATGGAGCTTAATTTTTGTACATTTAGAAGAGACGAACAGAATAGAAAGTGGGGGAAAAAGAAAAGAGAAAAGGAAAAAGGGTGGACTAAAGGAAAAAAAGAAAAAAAAAAAAACAGTATATCTTTGAGCTTCTTATGAATATCACGAGCTTGCTTCTTGCATTCTTTCTTTCTTTCTTTTTTTCTTCTTCTTCTTCTTCTTCTTCTTTCCAATTCTATGTTCAACGTTGGTTGTTTTTTTTCTTTTCTTTTCTTTTCTTTTTTTTTTTTTTTGTTTTCTTTTCTCCCTCAATTATTTTCTACGACCGCGCTGCATTAGCAATTATTAGCCTGAGCGCAAAATTTTCCTCGTGTTTTTTTACGTTCGAATTAACGATGCAACGTTTCAATTTTCTTATTTCAATCGAGAATACGAACAGAATAATAAATCCAATGAATTTTTTTGCGGAGAGAAAAGTAAGAAGGAAAAAAAAAAAAAAAAAGAAGAAAAAGAACAATACGCGTAACCGATCTTTCTCGCAAGTGCAAACAACGACGCAATAACGACGAGTGACGGATGAAAGAAAAGGAAGGGAAAGGAAAAAAAAGGGGAGGGGGGAGGGTTGGGAAAAATTGAAAAAGAGAAACAAGTATACGATTATTAACGTGAAATATCACAGGATCATTCTCTATGACAGAGATATCTCAATTTTTTGATATCCGTAAACGAACGTAAATAATTTTATCCGTGCCAAAGTGCTTTAGCGCAGATTTTTTTTTATTTTTTTTTATTTTTATTTTTTTTTTATTTTTTAATAATACCGTGCGCGCGGATCTCTCAATCCTTTATTTCTTTTCTTTTTTTTTTGTTTTTCTTGTGTTTCGTTTTATCTTTCTTCCGTTCTTTTTTCTTTTTCTTTCTTTCTTTTTTTTTTTTTTTTTAAGTTCTCACAACACTATTACGGTATACGGTATATATATATATATATATATATATATATATATATATATATATATATAAAGGAAAGAAAAGAAAAGAAAAACTGGTGGTCTCTATCTAACTGTCTCTCTTTTTCTATATATTATTTTAATTCTTGATCGTACGTATTTATTTTATTGCCATTTACTACTCTAAACACTCCACCATTTTTTTACGATCCAGTAAAAGATCACTTCCAATTTCTTTTACTACCCCATCCCCCTATTCCATTTTGAAACAAATATATATATATATATATATATATATACACGTACATATATATTTGTGCAATGAACCATTTTTGTTTTTTCTTTTCTGTTTATATATATATATATATATATATATATATATATATATATATATATATATTCTATGATAAACGCGTACTACCGTTTCTTCTTCTAAAGAAAAAGAAAAAAAAAAAGAAAGAAGGGAAGGAAGGAAAGAAGGAAGAAAAAAAAGGGAAAAATAAAACTTTTTACTTTTTGAACGGTAATAAAAGTTATTGGGTAAATAGAAAGGAAAAAAAAGAAAAAGAAAAAAATAAATAAATAACTAAATAAAAACACAAGAGCACTTAGTTTCTATTGTAAAGTTTTCACAGTATAAAAGTGTACATTATTGATGATAATTAAACGACCACGCGCAAATTTAATGAAAGACAAAAAAGGAAATAATAATATGTAGATAATTTTACATCGATGCAATATATTGCGTCACGGCAAAATAATGTTGCGAGATGCAATGAGTTTTTCTGTTCTCTTGTAGATACCACGAACTATATATATATATATATACATATATATATATATATATATATATATATATATATAAAAGAAAAAAGGAAGGATTTTTGTGTGAATATAGGTTTTTTCTAAAAAAAAAAAAACAAAAAAAAAAACAAAAAAAAATTGATTCTTTGTAAAAGGGTCTAATAATCATAGTTTCTATCAAATCTGTGTATCTTTTCAGTATAATAATAATAATCATCATCATCATCGTCGTCGTCGTCGTCGTCTTCATCGTCATTGTCATCATCGTCATTATTATCATCATTACCGTCATCGTCATCGCTATCATCATCATCATCATCATTATTAATATATCATCGATCGATCGATCAATCCTAAATTATACGCAAATCATTAAAGTAGAAATTTTGTGCGCGATTTAGAAATATTAACTTTAACGCACACGTGTGATACATAAAAAAAAAAAAAAAAGAAAAAAAAAAGAAAAAACAGAGAGAAAATTCAAGAAAGGCATTATAACAACTCGCTATGGATCTACGTTTATAAAAACATTTATTGAAAGATCAGGTTCTTTGCTTTTTCATTACTTTCTCTTTTTTCTTCTTTTTATTTTATTTATTTCTTTTTTTTATTTCATTGTTCTCCTTACGATATATACATATATATATCGTAATATATATATATATATATATATATATATATATATATCTAACTTCCCAATATTCTCAAATAACTCTCGATATACGGATTCCAATCAATTTTTATAACGCGTGCTTGGTGCCAGTGTTCCATTAAATAAATCCTCTAATCTAATCGGAGTATAATAAGCAGGTGATGGCGGTGGACAAGAATTATACGCTTAGAAAAAGGACACAACACAAAACACGCACACGCACAAGCACACACACACACACAACCCACCCAATTAGAAAAATTTATAATCTAATCCATAAGACTACTACGTCATTTCTGAAAATACATTGATTCGAAAGAGAGAAAAAAAAACAAAGAAAGCATATCGTCAATATTTAGAGTATTTGAATATTTTTGAAGAAAACTTATGTACCATACATATATATACACATATATATATATATATATATATGTATATACTTATACTTTTAATTTAGTCGACAATTCTGCTTGTCTTTTTCTTCTTCTTTTCTTTTACTTTTTCCTTTTTATAAAATATTCACCCTTTCCTTCGCTATTATAAGTATACACTATATTTCCCTTGACTTGGCAATAATTAGCCAAGATAACAAAAAGAGAAAAAAAAAAAACAAACAAACAAACAAAAAAAAAAAGAAGAACAAAAAAAGAAGCACTGGCATTGGCACTTGGATAATTATTTATCAATACGACATATGTATATATTTTAATCGTTATATTTGTTAATTAAATACTATTATCGATTACACGAGGTATATTACCGATAGCGATTGACGATAAAAGTTTGATATTGTTTTCTAAATGCCGTACGGAATGAGAATTAACTTTCGTGTTTAAATATCCATCACGAATATAGTCCTCAGGTACCAATGAAGTGCTAAATACAATTGATAGTTTGATAAAGGTCAGTATATTTCAGAAATTAACGCGACACGGTATTTTACTTATTCGACAAAACATAATAATATTATTTTTTTACTTATTCTCGTTACGTGCAAAATTTGATGATTGAAAATACATACATATATATATATACATATATATATAAATATATATATATATATATACCTATCGAGTACTCCCCATACGCGCACACAAATTCATATCGTAGACGTTTCGACTTGATTTTTTTTTCCTTTCTTTCTTTTTTCTCTCTCTTTTTTTTGTTCTTTTTCTTTGTTTCTCTCATTCTCTCTCTCTCTCTCTCTCTCTCTATCTCTATCTCTATCTCTATCTCTATCTCTCTCGTTATACCCAAAGTAAGACCAATCCGATATAAATCATCTCCAATCAAATTCAGTTCGTAATTAACTTTTGTATATACAGAAGAAAATGTTATCGGGAGCTGCTTGAACTTGATCTTGTGTATCGGCGATGTCGATGGCGTGGATTATTTTGTGGGCTACGGGAACGGCTTCTGGGTCTACGTCTGGGTGGGCGCGGGCTTCTACGTCGGTTCATCGGTGGCGAGCGTCTGCGATAACGCGGAGGAGTATTTCTACCGCCTCCCCATCTCAACGGGACGCGTCTACCCATGACCGGTGACATTCTGCGCATTGGTATTGGTCTTGGTTTCGGCAATAACACAGGAGCAGCAGTTATTTCTTGTCCATCGATTTGTCCTAAAAATTTATATATATATATATCCGTGTTACCACGTTCAATAACCGGTAAAACTTAATCGGATCGATCGTTAATATATTACATGCGACGTATCAGCTTTTTTTTTTTGTTTTTTTTTTTTTTCCACTTACCACCATCCATATGTTTCATAGCATTTTCGGCCTCGTCAGCCGTTTCAAATTCGACGTAAGCGAATCCACGTCCCTGATTCGGATGTAGTTTATCCATAGCGAAGTCGACCATTTTGATCTGACCGTATGCCGAAAATATTTCCATAATGTGTTCCTTAGTGACGTTCCTCGTCAAATGTCCAATATGTATCTTCGTCGGCCTAGGAATGGGAGAACGTTCTCTGCGTTTGCGGCGCGGCGATGGAGATCTACAAAGGATTTATATAGAATATTGATTTCATTCCTTTTTCTTTTTTTTTTTTTTTTTCTTTTAACGTTTCTTTTACGTCGGTTTAATAAAAGGACCGATAATAAATAACAATTACCTGGAACGTCCTTTAGGTTTAGGCTTATCGACGACAGAATTACTACTTTTCTTTTTGTCCTTATCCCTGTCCCTTTCTCTATCCCTATCCCTATCCCTCTCCCTCTCTCTGTCCCTATCCTTCTCTCTTTCCTTTTCCTTGTTATCGTGTCTTCTAGAGGCATCGACGCTCTTACTACGACTCCTCTTACGTCCTCTATCTCTGGAACTTCCGGATGAGCTTCCAGAGGTACTGGAAGAAGTGCTAGAGGAAGAGCTCGATCTGGAGCTACTACCGCTGCTAGTACTGGACGATCCGGAACTACTGTCCGATGAACTGAACAATCATGCGTATCAATATATATATATGTATATATATATATATAATTAATTTATTTAAAAGACAAACATAAAGCACGATGGATATAACAAATACTAACCTGCTACCGCTGCTGGACGAGGAGGCGGCACGTTTTTTTCTTTCCCTTTCCCTACCTCTCTCCCTTTTACTTTCCTTGTCCGTAGCTTCGGAATCGCTTTTGCCCGTGCTATCCTTACGGCTACGAGCCCTATACAAAAAAAGCCGCAAATGGCGCACATGAGTTAGGTTAAATTTTAATCTTCGAGAGATTTCTTATGCGATCGCGTAAAAATAAAAAGAAAAAAAGAGGAAGCCTCGTATAAAGGAACTTCACACTCACATAATTTATCCTCGATCAGTATCCCGTTCGTATTAATTTCAGCTCAAAAGTAATACACCACCACCCTGTAAAAGTAAACTTGTAAACTCGTTTTTGCTACTACACACAACCAACAATGGCGAATGGCGGCGCTAGACCAAGGCCGCGTCCATACGTTTTTATTAAACTAATTTTAAACGAGGCAATCGTATTTCACGGAGAAAAAAAAAGAAGAAAGAAAAAAGAACAAAATCTTTCTTCCAAGCGTCGCATTGCTTTTCCCATCAAATGATAATAATTCGAATTGGAACACGGAATATAAAGGGTACGACGAAGTTAATAATTTCGATATAATATTGAACATTAAACATCTCTCGTTACGCCGTACGATTGGCCGCAGATGAAATTTCTTGATTGTGATTGGTCGAGATTGAAAATGCGCAGCAAAGTCCTAAAGCCGAGTTGACAGAGACGATATGTTAACGATTATTATCGACGAGGATAACATCTAATTTCGCGAAAGACAATTTATATCGTTTTTAAAAGGATATATTAGAATCAACGATATCCATGGTTTCTGTTTTTTCTTTTTACTGAATCAAATATCAATAATTTTATATATATATATATATGTATATTATGAATAAACCTTTAGGAATTGATCGTGTTCTTATGAAAAAAAAGTTGGGTTAGAAATCTACCGACGATAGGATCTCATCGAATTACCGAACACACTGGTTCAGAGTGTGGGATACAATTCGTTCTATTCACGGGGAAATATATATATATACATATATATATATATATATATATATATATATATATATAAGTCCTATATATAGCTGTATATACATATACATATATGTATGTCACGGCGAGGTGGTGTGTTCACAGTTCATGTAAGCATAAGCGCCTAAATATTAATTACGTTACGAATGTTATTGCCGGAGTAACGCTCGTGTGATGGAAGGTGCGATAAAGAGCGTATCACGAATGATCATAAAGAGAGAAAATGGGAGTCCTAGTTAAGCATAGATCTCACAACTTGCAAACAAGTAGCACCGATGGACGCGGCCATGTTTCCTGGTAGCAGAAATCTTGCCCATTAATAAATTCAAGAATTTTCAACCACGAAGTGGAACGTGCAGAATGCCGAAATGCGATGTGAAAACAAGATATCTACCAGCAATGTTCGCGTGGACAGTTCTACTCGTAACTACGACACTATTCTTTTGCTTCCCGTAAGTTTATCCTACAGTTTACCGTGTCATCGACGATCGCTCGACAGAGAGAGAGAGAGAGAGAGAGAGAGAGAGAGAGAGAGCGTGAGAGTGTGTGTGAGAGAGAGAGAGTGAGAGAGAAAACGTATTGTTTCATTTATAATATATCGTTTATCGTCGATTTATGTTTATTGTTCTTTATAGTTACACTTGTGTCGTCTTTGTCACATATATACAGGTGTCAGTATTATGTTTTTCGCTGGGGTACGTGGGTGCCAGCTCTTCAAGGAGTTATAACTTTCTTTGTACTGACGAATTTTACTCTGGCCACATTCATGGATCCAGGTGTTATACCGAAAGGTAAGTAGTAAGTGGATCTCGTTAGATTTTCAATTGTACGGAAGTAAAAAGTGATTTTGAGCGATAAGAATCGCATATAGACGACGTAATTTTATCTTTACGATGTCTCTCTCTCCTTTTTTCAAGCTCCTCCTGACGAAGATCGGGAGGATGATTTCAGGGCTCCGTTGTATAAGAGTGTCGAGATCAATGGGATTACGGTGCGCATGAAATGGTGCGTTACGTGCAAATTTTATAGACCGCCTCGTTGTTCCCATTGTAGCGTTTGTAACCATTGTATCGAGGTAAGATTTTTATTATACGTACATATATTCTTTTTGCATTAAACTTAATTATTAATTTTAATTTTAATTTGTTTTTCTTTTTTCTTTTCATTTCCATACTTTCAGACATTCGATCATCACTGTCCGTGGGTCAACAATTGCATTGGCAGAAGAAATTACAGATTTTTTTTCTTTTTCCTCCTGTCCCTCAGCTGTCATATGCTCAGTATATTTGGACTTTGTTTGTATTTCGTATTGGAGCATAAACAACAGTTAGGAGAAGTGGACACAATTATTGCGTATCCTTTCATGATACAGCCGATAATTTTTTTTTTCTTTGATAATGTTTACGTACGGTTCTAAATTAAGGCTTTGAAATATTGCCTTTCAAGTATTATATTCCTTAATTTAAAAACAGACTCGTGCTGATGGGTGTGGTAATATTGCTGTTTATTCCAATTTTTGGATTAACAGGCTTTCACGTAATACTTGTTTCTAGAGGAAGAACAACAAACGAACAGGTAACAGGGAAGTTTAACGGAGGTTACAATCCTTTCTCGAAAGGGTGTTTACAAAATTGTTGGTATACGCAATTTGGACCACAATATCCAAGGTGACATATCGCTCCACCTTTATGATCTTACGATTACGTGAATATATATATATATTTTTTTTTCTATTTTCTTTCTTTGTTTTTCTTTTTTTTTTTTTTAATTAATTTATTTATTGACTTGCAGTTTAATTAAGCCTGATAAATATTCAGGAAAGCGGCGCGGCGCATGTACATCTGAGATATCTACCATAGACAGTGAGAACCAGGTAAAAACCTACATGGATAGCAGCAATGGTGTTAGAAATGCCAGTTCAAATGCTTACAATAAGGTAAGAGCTAGTGCAACTTTGCTGAGAACTTCTTGCTTCTGTATACAAGAAGAAAATTATTAAAGGCAATGGTCTCTTTTCCTTGGCATGCTTCTTAACGCTGTTTCTGCAATGTGGCTTACTTTACACAGTAGACGTACACAAATACACAGTTGAACTCCCATTAAATTTGTCTCCGCTACATCCTTCTCGTTACAAAACTAAAATAGAGTTTGTTATTAATTTTATTAGCTATTATATAAGCTTGGTTTCGGATCATTGTAAATTATAATAATAATAATAATAATTATAATAATAATCCGTAATTTATATCTGTTTAAAATTCTTAGCTAATTTATCTTCCGTGCCTAAAAACATTATTAAAAATTTCATCTAATCTTGTAATTTATGTCCTTAGAGTACTACGAGCACAAGTGAAGATTCCTTTTCCATTACCAATTTCCAATTCAGATAGCAGAAAGGTGTTGATTTTATTTGTATGTCTATTCCTGCCCATCCTAACTAATGCCTCTGCCTGCAGAATATTTACTATGTATGATAATTGTAATGAATATTTATATAATAATATTATTAATCTCATTAAGCTCGTCGCGTGAAATATACTTTACAATTATCGTTTATAGTTATCCCCTGGTCGAGATGGTTCAGACACAGATATGGAACCGACTGCGTCTCAATCAGCAGACTGCGAGCCTACGCCACCCTTACAAAGACACGGTTCTAAAAGCAATTTCTTTTTGCCACCCGTGGAAAGTAATGAATCTCCTAGGCATCCTCAGCCACCGCAAC
>OU964984.1:3985327-4025327 GCA_918808275.2 Dolichovespula sylvestris | reverse complement strand
TTCCATATATTCATTTTTATATTTCGATAAAAAGGAGATAATCTGTGCCAAAATACTATATCCACCGACCCTCTCTCCCTCCCTCCCTCCGTCCCTCCAATCCACCCTCCCCTACCCTATACACAAGTACTAAGACAAAAGATCGGTGTAGATTCGGTTTGCACCACTTACTAGAAATTTAAGTGAGACTCTTTTAAAGAAAATAATAATAATAATAATAATAATAATAATAATAATAATAATAATAAAAATAATTATAACAATAATGATAATAATAATAATAATAATAATAACAATAATAATTACAAGAACAAGAACAACAACAATAATAATAAAAAAGAAAAAAGGAAGGCACGCCTTAATAACGAGCTAGAACGTAATAGTTGTTAGCAACTGTTTATTTTTATTTATATTTCTCTTTTTTTTTTCTTTTTGTTTTATTTTTATATCTTTGTTTTTATTCTTAAAGCTCCACTTGAATTTGCAGTGAAGATAGTGCAATCTCGAGATGATTGGTAGTGTTATTATTAGAGTGCACTTTGAAAGAGAAAAAAAGAGAGAAAGAGAGCGAGAGAGAGAAGAAAAGAGAAGAAAAAGAAAAGAAGAATGCGACAACGGTACAACACAAAGAAAAAAAACAAACAAACGAACAAACAAACAAACTGATTAAGAAAAATAATACATAAGATTTGTGACGAATGTTTAGTGTTTATAACTTGGTGTACTTGTACATAAATACTGCTCGTTATTATCACTTAAATGTACATAACATATACATTTCGGTACTTACGTATCGCCTACGAAATAAAAGTCATGAAATATATAGTTCATCGTACATATATATATATATATGTATATATATATATATATATATATATATATATATATTTCGTATAAGTGCATATATATATATATATATATATATATATATATATATATATGTTTATATCTATTTACAATTAATTCGAAAGTTTTCGTCGAACTTTTTCACGTTCTATGTGTCGCGTTAGCCAATTTTTCGAATTTACCGCCAGGCGGATAAGTGTTCAAAAACGCATCTGTCTCCAAAGAGAGAGAGTGAGAGAGAGAAAGAGAGATACGAAACATTCATCGAATATTTTCACTCTGAATTTCTTTATTATCATATATATATATATATATATATACATATACACACATATATGTATTGAATATATTTAATAATTATTTATTTAAACGAGAAATTGTGCTAACAATGATTATTATTTTTTTCTTTTTCTCTTCGCAACGTCACACTCGACCATAGATGGATGGGTTAACAGGGAGATTTGGTAGACATTTTGAAATAATAGTTCTCGATTGTTCCCATCCAGATGGCGCCTCGATCGTGGTTCGACGTACGCTAGAGTTAAACCCCGTTGTTGTGGTGGTGGTGCAGTAGAGATAGATAAATCGAGAGGCGAAAGTGTAGCTAGTTGGCATAGCGGTAACCGTAGTACCACCGATGGGGTTCTTCTTCGTAAAACTCCTCTGATCCTTTTATATATATATATATATATACATACATACATACATACATACATACATACATACATACATATATATATATATATATCGTCGTTATTTCATGATAATATAGTAACAACGATGTTTATTATTTTCTAAATAATCGATCCTATCTGTAATAATAAATTCATAGACCGATAACGAATCGAAGAATTTTATTCGAAAAAATGAAGTCGATATGTGTCTTTGACTCGCGCCAAGTGCTGACCTAAAAGCAGACCTTGAATGCTTGTAATACGAGTGTTATCTGTCACTATATAAAGAGAGACAGAGAGAGAGAGAGCCGAGCACATCGAACTATAACCGAACGTGCTCTTTCGTTAAGAGTTTGTTAATCATCGTCGTGAAGGGTGCGATGAAGTAAAGCTGGAGGATGATGGGCGATCAGTTTCGTAGTAAAGTGGAGCAGTACTCGCCAAAATCATCACCGAGGGGTGCACGTTCCCCTGTTGTTTCTCGTCAAGATTCGACGGGGACCCTCAAAACGACGATTTCCCTCGGGAAAAATCCTTCGATCGTTCACAGTGGTCCCTTTTACTTGATGAAAGAACCACCCGGTAATATGATTTCTTTTGTCATACAGATAATACCTAAAGATTATCTATCCTTGGTCTCATTGCACGAGGAGTGCCCGTGGCACGACGTCGTTTGGTTCTTAGGAATATTACTTTCTTTATATTCGTTCACCGCCAACCCTGGTACCTATACCGGTCTTATCCAATGGATTTATTTTTAGGGGAGAGCGAACTAACCGGAGCGACGAATTTGATGGCATATTATGGTTTAGAACATTCCTACAGTAAATTTAGCGGTAAAAAGCTTAAGGAACAATTATCCTCCTTCCTTCCAAATTTACCTGGCAATATCGATACGCCAGGGCATCAGGATAACAGGTCAATATTAAAATTGCACCATTTACATGTCTTATATGTATATATATGTATATATATATACATATTTTGTATATATATATTCTTTATCCAAGTTTTTAATATTCACAAATGTCAATTGATTTATTCGATGTATTTCACAGTTCGTTGAGGTCTGTGATAGAGAAACCTCCGATTGGTGGTAAAGAATTGTTACCATTGACTAGCGTGCAATTAGCTGGCTTTAGATTACATCCAGGGCCAGTAAGACTCATTATTCATTTATTTATCAGCTTGCTCTTATCTTTATTAAAAAGAAAGAGTCGTTATTCATTGATCCTTTTAAATCTTTTCTTTTTCCTTTTTTTTTTTTTTTTATAGTTACCAGAACAATATAGATACGTTAATCAAGCTCCTCAGAGGAAACATAAGAACAAACATAAAAAGCATAAACACAAACCTGGCGAAATACCAACAGGCCAAGAAACGGCTACGACGGATATAAGTAGTTCGGATACGCATGAAAAGAAACATAAAAAGCAAAAAAGGCACGACGAAGAAAAGGAGGCAAGGAAGAAAAGGAAAAAGGAGAAAAAGCGAAAAAAACAAAAACATAGCCCCGAGCATACTGGCGGACTCACTCCTTCTCAGCATTCCAATTCGTGATCTCTAATCTGTCGAATTCAATTTTTACCTAATTTTTAATCCGACGTCATAGCCGATACAAATGAGTTGTCTCTATTTTCAAATACATATATATATACACAAATACATACATACATACATACATACATACACACACACACACATAAATGTGTTTCCTATTTGTATATAATCACAATTTTGTGATCCTAGGTACTTGACGATCAAATTTATTAATACAATAACATTGAATTTGTTTTGTACAGTTTGATTGTGTTGTAATAAGATAAGTTTCTATTCTAACAATTTAAAGCGTTAATTATAAGATAAGTTTAAATTATTTTCAAGCAATATTATCGATGTTTCGTTCGAATTTGTACAGATTATCTCTGATATAGCATAAAAAAAAAAAAAAGAAAAAGAAAAATCAATTCTTTAATAGATCATTTCGTCAATTAATGATTCCTTTGCATCGAATCAATCGACCGTTCAAAAAGAAAAAGAAAAGGAACAAACAAAAAATCATAATCCGAAGAAAGCATATTATCGATAAAAATTTTCAAACATGTATAGTATTTATAAAGCAAAGATAAAATTTTATATAATTTAAATAATACTTCGACGATATTTTCATTATCTTAAACATCACAACTTAATAATATTTATAAACCTTGCGTTATGCCTCCGGGTATATCGAAATTATCTAAAAGATAAACCAAAAGTAAAATTATTTTTATATCTTCGATAACGACGAATAAGAAAGAAAAAAAAGAAAAAGAGAGAGAGAGAGAGAGAGAAAGAAAATTAGCAAGTATCTTATTTCTACTTGATCTAATCTAACTATAATTTAAGAGGAACGTTTTGAAAGGAGGAAACTGTACAAATTTTTTCGACCAATAGGAATCGAGCTTAGATTCGACGAGGATCGAACGATCGGTCGAATATTTTTAATCCGAACATTTCAAAGAAAACCCCGAACGTTCCCTGGATGCGATTTATCGGCAATTAAAAAACAAAAAAAATTTTTGTATCCCTCATAATTGTTACGTCGACGTTTTAACTCGTATCTCGTGTGCGTCAAACGCGTTTACAGTATCGCATATGATTAGGGAGTGTTTGTTATATGCGATATATGGTTACTTCCGGTAAAGATCAGCAACTTCCGATAGTGAAGGAAAGCTCGGATCTCAGTCTCTGGCGACAACACCTCGAGTTACTTTGTGTGCTTGGGCGGTTAATTTCCCGCCATTACTTTGCTTCTTTTCGCTAAACGGTTCTTCGTTTGTAAAAGAAGCAATATGACGGACAATCGTAAGTAAAAGATATCAATTACCATCATAATAATAAAAGGATTTTTCGCGCGAGTCTACCGATTTTGTTAAAATAAAAGAAAGAAATAAAAAAGAAAAAGAAAATAAAGAGATACGATTACGGAACGAATGTTCCACATTTTGAGAGAGAGCTCGATGACGCTCAATGGAAAAAAACTTCGATATTATCGCGCATCTAAGTGCATCCTTACTATTACCCTAATTTTATATCTTTATATGCAAACTTTACGGACAAGAAATTATTTCTCTAATATAATTTTTATTTCGTTTCATTTTCTTGAGATATTATTACGATATATATATATATATATATATATATATATATATATATATACACATTCGTAGAATCGCATCGTTGAAAATTATAAGTGGTGTATATATACCGATCGATATATAAAATATATATATGTGCGTGTGTGTGTGTGTGTGTGTGTGTGTATATATATATATATATATATATAATATAATATAAGCCGCATTGTTTGTATAAATGTAAATCGTTCGTTTGTTTGATCATATATATTTCTTTTTCTTTTTTTTTTTTTAATCCATCGATACGCGATGATCGAAAAAAAGGTCTGTTCCTTTTATACTTATATTCGCATTTCATTACTATCACCATGGGCGTGTGTTTTAATGTATCGTACGAAATATATCGTTGATAATATATTTAAGTATCCAAAATTATGGATTCACGATTGAAATCGAAGTAGGTACAATTATATTTATTTAATTGTTCTTCTTAAAAAAACAAATGGAATCGCATATATGTCGATAATGACATAGCAAATTATTGTCATTTATAGAATATTCGAGTTACCAACAACAGGGGTACAATCAATACAGTCAACCCCCTCCAACAACAGGACAGGATACTTCTTATCCACCACCTTCTACGGGTGGTGGTAGTTATAATCAATATAGTCAACCTCCGCCGAACACCGGAGGCAGTTATGGTAGTTATGGGAATGTTTATACCGGAAGTGGTCAAGATTATAATCAATCGCCGGGGCAGGGTAGTTATGGACAAAATAGCTACAGCGGTGGGAGCAATTCTGGTAATAGCGGTAGCGGCAGTTACGGAGGAGGAAGTTACGGTCACGGAGGTAGCAGCAACAATAGTAGCAGCGGCGGTGGATACAGTCGCAGCAACTCTGGTGGAGGATATGGCGGAGGTAATAACTTACGTATAGATATGGAAAAGGATTGAATATCTTTCTTTCGTTTTGTTTTTGTTAAGTAAAATGATATTTACGTCGTTGATAGGTCAAGGTGGTGGTGGTGGTGGTGGTGGTGGAGGAGGTGGAGGAGGTGGAGGAGGAGGAGGAGGAGGAGGAGGAGGTAGATATGGCGATCGTGGAGGATATGGCGACCGCTCTGGTGGAGGATACAAGTAAGTATATTTCACATTTTTCTATACTACACAACAAAAAGAAAAGAAAAAAAGAAAGCGAAAAGAACTATAATGCCAACAGCATATCTAAGGCTATACATACAATATTAATCGATCAAGAGGTAAATCTGTTTATTAAGGTATGGAATCACATTCTTATGACAGTTATGAAAAGTATTGAAAACTCTTCTTGTGTCTTTGCAAATGGTCTCATGCCCATTGGGCGTTAATATGTTTGAAGTATGCCTACAGGTTTAACACAGGTATAACTGGTAATAAAGGTAAAAACAGGTTGTATATGACAAATGACGTAAAATGAATGCTATGTATGTATTACATAGTGGTTCCTGCATTATTGATAAAGATATATAAATATGATGCGTACATACACATGTATGTAGATGTTTGGGTATATGTATATTTTATGCATATACATATATATACGTAGAAGTTATTAATTTATGATGTCAAGCGGTAGATACTGCCACTGTGGCCACTGTTAGGAACTTGCAGCTACATAAGGTAGTCTAAACTGACAGTTATGGGTTGTTTAGAGTCTGTTATAAGATGACTGTGTCTATTTAAGTATGCTGGCTGGCGGTTTAATAAATCATGGATAATAAATTGAAGACAAAAACAGGGGGTTTTTGACATAATTTTAATGAAATATGCTTTGACCTTATACATTATTATAAATGTTTAAGTAATGTACAAATGACCATTTTTCTTTTTTTACTAAGTATTTACTGTTTACTTAAAAAAACAACTAAAAACAAGAAAGTAAAAGCAAAAAAGAAATAACAACTTTTAATCGTTCACTTTCTACGGGCATTGTAAAAGTTTCTCCTATATATTTTACTTCCATATTTCTATTCCTGAATATTTTCTTTTGATAATGAAAATGAAAAAAAAAAAATGTCTAGTTTAAATTAAACAAAGAATATTTAATCTGGGAAGCAAATCGTTCAAATATTATTTAGCGGAGCCATTACATACATTACAAAAACATTTTGATATATTTTCACTAACATTATGATTGTGTAAAGAATTTCTCTATGTATTATGACATGACTGACGAACGTAACATTACATACGGTTATTAGCTTAAAATAATATGGTGACTACAGACATTTAGACAGTAGGTACATCAAGAAGAAAGATGGCGAGCAGCATTTGATTCGCCATGCATCGATTGATCAATCAGTCTGTCCATGAGTCGACTCATTGGTATATCTGCTTCTGTGTTTTAGCAGTGGCGGTGGCCGTGGTGGTTATAACAAAGGTAAATGCACCAGACTGTCTGTACTAGTCTGGTGCTATTCACGCTTTCACTCTAATATTTACAATCTAAATACTCGGTTACTTATATGAAAGGGCTGCTCTGCAACATTGTTAGGATGATAATAATCTCTGTGATAATATCTTTATACATATATATATATATATATATATATATATATATATATATATATACGTATGTATGTATGTATGTATGTATATGTATATACATAGAAAGATTACATAAAAGATATTTAATTATTTGGTAATTATGAGTAAATAGAGAAAAAAAAAGAAAATGTCACACTTCTGTGGTAACACAAAGTTATCTTAATCACCAATTGCTTTTTGTTTCTTAAATTAATGAATAATAATATTTCAGATTAATTGTAATAACGAAATTAAGTCATTATTAGGATGAGAAGATAAAACAAATTCAATCTATCAACGAAGTTCATTAACATAAATTTAAACATGGTTTATAGACATTATAGATTTATTCTCACTAAATTTTACGTTAAATTATTTTTTGTTACATATGCTACGTGCATTGCAATTCTTTTGTAAATTTCATAGTAAGAAATAATGTCAAATAAATTTTATTTCATATTATTTATATCAAAGAAACTTAACATAACAGGTGTACGCGAATAATAAGTATTTCTTTTTTTTTTTTTTTCTTTTCCCTATAAAAAAGCATGCTTGCATATATATAAATTTTGTAATTTAATTGAATCTGATACAAAAGGCATCTGGTGAAATTTATTTCAATGATAATGAATAACATCAATAAGCTTTTTTTTCTCCAAAAGGATGTTGCAGAACAGGTTGCTGAAGGGTGAAAAATAATGCTGCAGCCCTTTTGTATGTTAAGCTGCAACCTTGTGTTACTTACATACTATTTATATACAAATTATAAGGGTGTTAGGGTCAGAGAGAATATATTAGTATAATTATTTGGTATGAAGGATGGATCTGTGGAAACGAGAAAGTATTTCTCATATCTACAAACAACTTATGTGCTGAAGAGGTTAAAGAAATATAATGTTACTCGGCAAAAACAAAGTTGGATTATAAAAGAATGAAAAATCGCAATACAGGAACTTAGCGCGCTTCATTGTAAGCGCACTAAAGAATATTTTGTAAGGTGCATGAAGTGAAAGTGTTTACAGAACCATAGCTCCCTTAGGGGTAATATTTCTGTGATAATTTTATTACAAAAAATAATTGTTTGTTTATATTTAAGATGTATATGTGTATTTTCTTTTTTTTTTTTTCTTCTTTTTATTACTATTATTACAAGTAACATATACAACAATAATTCTCTTTAGAAGCTATTAAAAAGAGATTTCATCCTTTTTTTTTATAAATATATATATATATATATATATCCACAAACACATACACACATGTATACATATATATATATATATATATTATACCTCTATGTGTAAAAGGGATTGCGTATAAACTTGTCACAACAGCACAATAAGTTAAAAATAATATCTAAGATTTCTAAATCCAAATTAAATCGAATATTATCAAATAATATGTAGCGGTACTACTTTACAGGTTTAATTAAACGGATGGCAATGCTGCTTGATATTATTGATAGAGAGAAAAAAGACAAATATTTATATATATATAAACATTCTTTATGTAGTATATATATATATATATATAATAATCTATAGAGATAACACAGACCTAATTTATACATATTAACATAGGAAAATTTAAGGAGCAGTTTCAAAATCCCATATTCGCGCGCATTAAATATAATAGTGTACGTTATATTCGAGATACAAGGAAATGCATGCTGAAAAGTGGTTTAAGGAAATTTTTTTATTATTAGATAATTAATTATGGTTATTAAAAAAACGTTGTTAGAACGTAACAATAATATTGTTGAATCAATCGATCGGATCGAAGAAAGTAATAATAAATGTTATTCGATAGAAGTGACTCTGCATTTGATTATTATATAACAGTAACTAATTAGAATTTAACAATTCCTGTCTTGTGGTTTATTTAAAGAAAAAAAAAAAAAAAAAAAAAAACGAGAGAGATAAAGAAAAGAAAAAAATCGAAAGAAACAGCAAGAAAAAACTTCTATCTTTTCTCGGGATAGGTAAACGACACCTTTTTAATAAGTTAATTAATTAGATTAGAATTTGAGTAGACTTAGGGCCAGTAGAGTACGAAAATACTTAACTACCTTTTATATATACACTTTAAGAATATTTGTCTATGCGGATCTTAACTCCCTTTACGTTCCAGGGGGCTACGGTGACCGTAACAGCGGTGGCGATGGAATGGTCGTACAAGAAGATACCATATTCGTTTCCGGTATGGATCCATCTATTTCGGAGGAAGAGATTTGTGAACATTTTGGGGCTATTGGACTCATCAAGGTTCGTTTATTAACATCGAACGATAATAATATACAGAAGGTTGTTTTTCAGCTAATAGAGGAAGGCAAGCCTATATATTTTCTTCGTTTTTATTTTTTTTTTATGATACTTCTGATGGTTTAAAAAGGGGTATGTAATTAATAGTTTATATATATATATATATAAAATATTATCTATGTTATAATAGGCTTGCTTCCCTTTAGCTAAAACATCCTAAGAATAAAGTATAAGAATTACAATTGAATTTATAAATAAAGAGAGAGAGAAAGACACGATCATTTCGATTTTATTTTGTGTATTATGGTTTTTATTTTATTTATATATAGCACGACAAACGCACGGGAAAGCCAAAAGTGTGGATGTACAAAGATAAAAACACTGGAAAGTCTAAGGGGGAGGCAACGGTTACCTATGACGATCAAAACGCCGCGCTTTCGGCAATAAGATGGTTCGATGGGAAAGATTTCAAGGGTTGCAAGATCAAAGTACAAATTGCGCAACATAAGAGCAGTTGGCAGGGTAATCGTAGCGGTGGTGGTCGTGGTAGTGGTGGTAGAGGAAGAGGAGGTGGCGGCGGTGGAGGCGGCGGTGGCGGAGGTGGTGGATTCGGTGGACGTGGAGGAGGAGGCGGAGATCGGGATGATCATCATCGTGGAGGTGGTGACGATCGTCGTGATGGAGGAGGACGGGGTGGTGATTGGAGGTAAGTAAGGAGGGGTTAGTATGAATAAATTGCATGAGTGTTGTACGCGTGTCCACAACGACACGCACATACACACTTTATTATTATAGAAATAAATAATAATAATAAATCGTCATACATATTTTTGCAATTCATTGTTATTTTTTCTTTTTGTTTTTTTCTTTTCTATCCTTCTACAGATGTCCAAATCCAGATTGTGGTAACACGAACTTCGCTTGGCGAGATCATTGTAATCTCTGTAAAAGTTCTAAGCCGGAAGGAGCGGGTAGCGGAGGTGGTGGCGGAGGCGGTGGAGGTGGTGGAAGAGGCGGAGGTGGTCGCGGCGGTGGTGGTGATCGGGGTGGCCGAGGTGGTTTCAGAAGTGACAGGGGTGGCGGACGAGGGGGAGACAGAGGAGGAAGAGGTGGTGGTTTTCGCGGTGGTGACAGAGGCAGAGGGGGTGGAAGAGGTGGACCAATGAGGGGAGTAGGCGGGTAAGAAATATCTTTTCTCTCTCCTCTTTTCTTATTTCCTACTGTGTAAATTACTACTACTACTACTACTACCACTACTACTGTGTAATTGGAATTATTTTCTTGAAACCTATAAAGTTTAAGAAGGACTTTTAAAGAAATCTTTTGTAGAAAGCAAAATTAATATATGGTTTGTTTTATTTTTCAGACGCGGAGACAGAGACAGAGACCGTCAACGTCCGTATTAAAAATTCAACCCCCTTATTCAAATAAAAATTCAAAATGTCGTATGACGAATTCAGTCTACGCGCATAAATATTTTTTTCACGTACTCTACTCGAAGGACGTATGTGTACGTTAATTTCTTAATGAAAGGATCATGTGTTATATATAACTCCCATCATTTATTATTATTATTATTATTATTATTATTATTATTATTATTACCATTCAGTTTTCTCACACAGTTTTTATATTCATAAAACAAGAGGACGATGAGGCTATTGTACGTTTTACATTCATGCAAATAATAACCTTCCATGTAAAGTTAACTTTTAATAAATAAGACGTATTAGTCTAGTAAATAAAAAATAAAAAAATAAATAAATCACAAAGGAATGTGGAGAAAAAAAGTGTGTTTACCTTATTATTAATTTAAATATTTACGTATATGTATGTATATGTATAAAACACATATGCTTATTATACATATATATTTTATACAGTAGAAACATATTTTCAATGAAATAAAAGGAGCCATGAAATAAAAACTCGGAAAATTTGTTTATTGAAAGTTAAAAATATACAATAAATTTATATATGCATGTACATATCCTTGTATAAATCTAATACAGAAATCGTAATTCATAGAAGGAAGTGACAATTTGACGACCCAAATAATTACATTGTACCATACCGGCGGATATAACGTTTTATATAAGTACTTTAAAGTAGTAAACGAGCACTAATCATTTAACTTGCTCTTCGTAGTAAATATAACTTGGTATTATGTTTTTTCTTTTTTATTTATTTTATTTTATTTTTTATTCTTTTTTTTTGTATGGACTATATAGAGATATACGTGTGTTGTGTGTGTTGTTGGGTGTGTGTGTGTGTGTGTGTGTATCATGTATATACGTGTTCATTTATCATAGATCTTATACTAATGAATATTTTCTTTCCCTATCCTCCGTTAATATAGAAATTATCATAATATATGAAGATCAAGAGAGAAAGAGTATATAGACACGTGTTCTATCTTTAGAATTCTAACTTTCTACAACGTGGAAAAAGAAAGTTATACAAACAGTGCTGCAGTTTAGAGCATTAGTAGGACACTGACCCCCCTCCCACAAAACACGCGTGAAAGAATTTTTTGATTATGATCCTTACATATTTATTTTGATAAAGGTGGTCCTCTTAAATTTTAATCAAAGTGTGATTATAAACATCGAATAAAAAAGATAATATATTTGAATAAAAATAAAGAAAGATATATTTATATATATAAATATATATATATATATATATATATATATATATATATATTCATCTCTTGATTCTTTTATCTTTGGAAAAAACAAAAATTAGTAATTTATCCAACAGTATAAAATCTATGGTATCTATGTATGGATTAGATGAAGACCTCTAGGATTATGGATTTACTTGGATGCTGTGAGATATTTTGCATTTCTCGTAAACGCATTTTTTCTTTTTTAATCCTTACGCTTACGCTGTTCCCTCGAAATTTCCTATAAACAGAATCATCGATTAGAATAATTGCAAGTTCTGTTATTATTATTATTATTATTTCTCTTTTGTTTATAATATATATATATATATATATATATATATATATATATATATATATATATATTTCCCTTACCTTTTGCGTAAGAATGACGAGCAAATGACGGAATACGCCAATGAAGTCCATAAAAAGATCCAAAGAATGAACGATGAAGTCTTTGTTACCCATTTGATGTTTTGCAATGATCAATTGTGTGTCATAAATAATAAAACCGCACATTAAGAAAAATCCAGCATATAGATGAGCTTGGTAAATATAACGGGAGTGTAAGAAGAGATTTATGAAGGAGAAAAATAACATGATATTTAGCATGCTGAATATGATACCGCCAAGATATAACCAGCGACCTCGTTCAGCCAAAAGTGCAGAAATACTGAACGATACAAAAAGTACGGTTGTGCCTGTTGAAATATAAGATAATCAGATTTACTTAGACACATATTTATCTATCTATTTATATGTATATATATCTATTTTGACGATTATAATTTACGGACCTATTAATGCCGTTACTACAATGGAAGGATCGATATTGATCACGATCTCGAGCAAGGGACCTAGTCCTAATCCGGATAAAAATGCAAATCCCAAGAGATAGCCAAGACGCAACTTTTGATTTTTCCCATTGTCTGGCGTAGACATCAGAGCGAAAAATATTCCAAGCGTACCAAAGGTGGTAAGTAAGTTAGCCTGTAAGAGCTGTGTGTACATGTGTACATAAGCTCCTACGGCGGCTGATACCGTTGACAAGGATAAACAACCATAAACATTTTTTAAATGCTTCCTCACTGGTTCATCCCTGTGAACAAATGAAGATTACACGTAATGTATTCATCATTAAAATGGTATGGGAAAGATGACAAGACAAAAACAAGATGTTTATTTTTACATACATATATATATATATATTACATTATGCGTTAAGATTTAGTCAACAAGATTGATTATTTTTAACGTAGAAATGATATCGAAAGTAGAATAGATAATGCAAGAAAATTAAGATAAGAACGCTATGAATATATAAAACGTTACAACAAATTAAGTTCAAACGCGTAGAATGTAAAAAAAACGTTACAATTAGCGCTTTGAAGAAGTGAGGAAGAAAAAAAAAAAAGAAAAAGAAAGAAAAAAAAAGAAAAAGAAAAGAAGAACAAAAGTACTTCTTACATCATCGAAACGTAGAATATAATTGAAAAAACGTTTATCCAATTTATCATATATTCCAATGAAGTTATTGCAAAATAGGCGTAAAGTAAAAGAAACGAACGTGCATTTTAAGGTGACCATTATGTCCCCCTTTTAATATACTTACAATCTGCTATTGAACGAATTTACGAATGTATTGAATGTCGCCGCCATAATTTCGCTTTAACAGTTGTACAAGTCACTCTCTCTTCTTCTCTGTCGTCTTCGAAACAACTCGATGATATTACTGTCGTCGAACGTAATTTTATGCGAATCGAGAATGATAATGAATCGTCAAAGCGCTTCTTTTCGGGGACACGTCAGTGATATTTCTGTGCGTAAATTTCGTTGTCGCTTCTCATTGGCGGTTGAAATTCCATGAAGTTTTATATATGTCATTAAACAAGGACGGAGAACGAATTGATTCGTACGAGTAGGATGAAGATGTTACCGACTCGATCGTACCGATATCTCTCGAAAAAATAAAACAGCTCGTCCTACTCGAGGAAAAACAATTTTCTCTCAGTCGGTACGACAGCGCGTTGCCGTACTAATCGTTCGCAATTATTATACTTTCTTACTCGACAATTCTCTTACGAGTATATACGTTCGATTGGATCCACACTTTACGTTGATCACGAAATATTTAATTAATAACATTTTTATTTATTTAACTTATTTTCTTTTCTTTTCTTTTTCTTCCTTCTCGAAACATCTTTACGACGAATTTGAATGGAAACGATTCCTATGAATTTCGATCGTGCACCTTGAGAGAACTGACGAGAAAGGATTTGATCGAGGGAGAGAGATCGTCATGAAGGAAATATTGTCGACGCAAAATATTTCAGGTTATAATAATTCTTTCATCGGTAACAATGGGGAAACTAGTGTTAACAGTATGACGAACGATAATAATACCAGAAGGTATGCCGTTCTGAGTACAGAATGGATTTCTGCCATAGGCGAGGAATTGGGAATGCATCCCTTGTCGGATTCTGTTCTAAGAAGACTGGCAGAGGATGCTTCGTACAGATTGAGAGAAATTTTACATGTACGAATAACTCTGTATGGTTTATCTTAAAAATTATGAAGATATTTTAATCGAGTTACTTTCTGATCCTTTCGATGACTCACTATCTGTACATTTTTTATTTTAGAAATGTATTACAAGACTGAAGCACAGTAGACGAAAGTGTTTAACGTCCAACGATGTTAATGCGGTACTTACAAACTTGTGCGACGTAGATCCAATCTTAGGAACACCAGATACAATGCCTGAATATCACTCGGAAGCCAAAGTATTTGTCCCTAACGAACGGATTATTAATTTGGTAGACAAAGTAAACGAAGCAGTTAACTTATCGCAAGATAACGTACCTTTCATTCAAGGTAATACTTTATTAATACGAGAAAATCAAAAAGTGTTATCTTAAATTACTTCGTTGCATTATATCATTTCTTTTATGTATACAATTATTAATGTTTTTCTATTTTTTTTTTCTTTTTTCTTTATAGAGATGGAAGTTTGCGATGTGAAATTAACAGAAGCTCGTTACAATTATGCAAAGCGCGCATTAAAGACGTTGTTCAATGGTTCCCAAAAGACCTTTCAGGTATGATATTTTATTTCCCCATTCTTAAATATAATAGAAAGTTCAACTTTCTTGATACCGTAGGTATTGATCAATGATTGCGCCACCAATCCATATTTAGGAGGAGAAGGTGTTATAGACAGATTAATGTCCATTGCTAGATCAATGGTGATCTCTAATAATGCACAATACACTCGAGTTTCAACGCGTACCTGTCAACTTATAATTGCTATTGCCAGCAATAGCGAAGCCGTCTATCCGTATTACTTAACATCGGTATTAATTTTATAACTCAAGCGTACTGTATACGATAAAACGAGAGTGCGTATATGTCTTGATTATATTACAATTGATCGATTGAACGTTTCAGGTTGACAAACTGACTGAATTATTGTTGGAATTACTACTTGGGCAGAGCTTTATAAATCTTAATTTGGAAGCACTTTTCAAGGAATGTGCCCTGAAGTTGATGCTTCGTTGGCCATCCGTCGCGGATAAGTAAATATTAATATATTATCGATTATAAAATAAATTAGAGATATCGCGCGAATAATAACAAATAAAAATATTAACTATAGATATATTCCTACATTGGAGGAAATACTTCTTAAAGAGGAAAAGGAGAGTCCGGACGTAATTAAGAAAAGAACGACGGCCATGGAATTACTAGCGAGCGTACAACCGTTACTTTTTTTTCACACCGATAAAGAGTCGCCACTTTTTATAGATAACATTTTAAAATCCGCACCCTCGGGTTCTGTTATTTGGCAAAGTATGGCTGTAAGTATTAATCGATACTGGTATATATATATATATATATATATTATTATATATACATATATGTCATATTTTCGTTACAGTTGGCAGTTTGTGCATTATTAAAATCGGACGCTCATCGTTTGGATCTCTCAAGTATAATAGAACATTATGGAGATTCGTTATTGCCATATTTACCCGTTAAATGTAATAACGATACGGGCGAATACAAAAAGTCTCCAACTCTTCCGATTATTTTAAAAAGTAAAATAAAATATGCTAAAGTCAGACCAATCAATACTAAAATATTATGGGATAGACAGTCAGCATTTCCAGACTCTACGTTAAAAGGACCGAGGAAAGAGATAAGGTAAATGTTACAAAAAAAAAAAGAACAAAAGAAAAAAAAGAAAAGAAGGAACCTTAATTTCATACAATTTAATAACTCAATTTAATATGATTTTAGATTTGCATTCGCTGGTGGTCGACCAGTTCCTCCGAGTAATCTCAGGCGTGTTAGTTTAAGGGCTAATTATCAAATTTTAAGAAGCGAACATCAAGCAACACTTGCCTTAGTCGCATCTCGCAGGCTTCTTGTATTAAGAAATACTAAGAAAAAAGTTTTTCATATTTACAACCTTGCACATATTTGTCTATAATTTTCTTTATGATATATTGTATATGTATATTTATTAATTAACAGTTTAGAATCGGTAGAAATACGTTTTATGACTTTAGTTTCATATTTGCAAGTGCTGTGATTAAAAACTTATTTTCTTAAGGCTGTTCATCACCTTCTGCTCGAAGCGTATAAGACAGGTTCAGCGACAGGTATGGACAAAACATGGACTACAGATGTCTTGCAGTGATCCATGCTGGGTACTGTGGGGGTATACAATTGTTTAACAAGCATAAAGAATAATAAATATAATTAACGCATATAATAATTAGTATATAAATTTGCGAATTTAAAGAAGTTATCTTTGAATTTAACTATATCTTATCTATTTACATGTACAAGTATTATTGGCAATGTAAAGTGTTAATACTTTAGTGTTTAATCAGAATTAGTTTAAAAGAATATTGAAAATACATTGGATAATGCAGCCATTGCGTTACACGATTTACAATTAAAATCCAATATATCGCAAGTATTACAGACCCAGGTTTTACCACGTGGAGGTTGCTGCATCTGAAGACCCACGGGCTAACGGTGATAGCTTCACCGTCCGGACACCGTCAGCTTCAGATATAGCGGATTATTAAGCACGACTGTTCGTGCGTTCCGAGTTTCGAACAATAAAAATGTAGTCCTCGGTAAGACTTTAAATCTCGCCTGCGAACACCCATACCTGCGCCAGCCAACACACGCGTGAGTGTTCTCCCTATCCTTTCCGTATTCTCGCGTAAAAGTCGATGATGAACCTGTCCCTGTATGATTCTTTGATGATCTCGATGATTCCTCGATGATGCCTTGATGTTTCCTCGATGATCTCTGGAAAACCGAAGGACCCTTCGAAAGGATCCTACCCGAGAACTCTACACGATGCTGTGACAGCAGACCGCCATAAGGGCCATCAACCCTTGGCCCCTCTTATGGGTCCCACCCGAGACTTATATATAATAATTAATAAAAGTAAATACATATAAATAGGAACGACAGAAAAGTTTTCTGTGCGTTTCAATCATAAATCAATAGTATATCTATTAATCGATAATACATGATAGTACTTGTGTATAGTCTTTATAACGTTGCTAAGAATATTCTATTGTTTAAATATTCATTTATTGTACCCGTGTACATTAGTGATTGTTTAAATAATTGTATAATTCTCGAAAGTATTTATTATTTAAACTTTTTCTCAGGCCTTTCTGTTATATTTCTATTAGCTATCGAATTTTAATGATCGATTTGTTAGTTTGGGATAAGATAGCATCCGTTTAGATAGTTTTTAGATTCCTATATCATGTCTTTAATGTTTACATATTTTAGTATAATAGATCGAAAAATGACGGGTACGCGAGTCTAGGGAGTGGGTTTGTTAAGCACCTGCTAAATAATTTTTAAATTATCGAAAGTGTTAATATTTATCTTAAAATTTGATATATCAATCAATAAATTAATACTTAAATAATAGTATAATCGTTTAAACAATAAAAACACGAAAACTCAAAAGAAACTTAAAATAATATCGGTAAATTTTTCGATACATTAAAATTTAATCTATGGGTAGTTGGCCTTGTATAATATAAACATCAATGATCTTTCATTAACTTTGACAATAACCGAGTCAGTCTTACCTTGTACTTCGACGCGTAAACATCGAAACTCTCTAAATCTAAACGCGAGAACTTAAAAATTAACACTTTCGGTAATTTAATAATTATTTAAACAATCACTATTGTATACGTGTATAATATAATAATATTTAAACAACGGTACATTCGTTTAAACATTAAAACGACTGAAACTCGCGAGACATTAAAAATAAATCCGATTAAATATTTTAATACTTTAAAATTTTATCTCGTGGTAATTGACCTGGCATAATATAAACATAAACGGTTTTTCACTAACTTTGACAATAACCGAGTCAGTTTAACTTTGCACTTCGACGAGTAAGCATCGAGAATCTCCAAGTCCAGACGTGAGAACTTAAAAATTAATACTTTCGGTAATTTAATAATTATTTAAACAATCACTATTGTATACGGGTATAATATAATAATATTTAAACAACGGTACAATAGTTTAAACATTAAAAATACGGGATCGCACAAGAAACTTAAAATAAATTCGGTTAAATGTATTAATACTTTAAAATTTTATCTGGGGGTAATGGCCTTGCGTGATATAAACATAAACAGTCCTTTTCTTAACTTTGACAATAACCGAGTCAGTTTAACTTTGCACTTCGACGAGTAAGCATCGAGGCTCTCTAAGTCTACACGCGAGAACTTCAAACTGAACACTTTCGGTAATTTAATAATTATTTAAACAATCACTATTGTATACGTGTATAATATAATAATATTTAAACAACGGTACAATCGTTTAAACATTAAAAATACGGGATCGCACAAGAAACTTAAAATAAATTCGGTTAAATGTATTAATACTTCAAAATTTTATCAGGAGGGGGGTAATGGCCTTGCGTGATATAAACATAAACGGTTTTTCACCAACTTTGACAATAACCGAGTCAGTTTAACTTTGCACTTCGACGAGTAAGCATCGAGACTCTCCAAGTCCAGACGTGAGAACTTCAAACTGAACACTTTCGGTAATTTAATAATTATTTAAACAATCACTATTGTATACGGGTATAATATAATAATATTTAAACAACGGTACAATCGTTTAAACATTAAAAATACGGGATCGCACAAGAAACTTAAAATAAATTCGGTTAAATGTATTAATACTTTAAAATTTTATCTGGGGGTAATGGCCTTGCGTGATATAAACATAAACAGTCCTTTTCTTAACTTTTACAATAACCGAGTCAGTTTAACTTTGCACTTCGACGAGTAAGCATCGAGGCTCTCTAAGTCTACACGCGAGATCTTCAAACTGAACATTTTCGGTAATTTAATAATTATTTAAACAATCACCATTGTATACGGGTATAATATAATAATATTTAAACAACGGTACAATCGTTTAAACATTATAAATACGGGATCGCGCAAGAAACTTAAAATACATTCGGTTAAATATATTAATACATTAAAATTTTATCTGGGGGTAATGGCCTTGCGTGATATAAACATAAACAGTCCTTTTCTTAATTTTGACAATAACCGAGTCAGTTTAACTTTGCACTTCGACGAGTAAGCATCGAGGCTCTCTAAGTCTACACGCGAGATCTTCAAACTGAACACTTTCGGTAATTTAATAATTATTTAAACAATCACTATTGTATACGGGTATAATATAATAACATTTAAACAACGGTACAATAGTTTAAACGTTAAAAATACGGGAACGCGCAAGAAACTTAAAATATATTCGGTTAAATATATTAATACTTTAAAATTTTATCTGGGGGTAATGGCCTTGCGTGATATAAACATAAACAGTCCTTTTCTTAATTTTGACAATAACCGAGTCAGTTTAACTTTGCACTTCGACGAGTAAGCATCGAGGCTCTCTAAGTCTACACGCGAGATCTTAAAACTGAACACTTTCGGTAATTTAATAATTATTTAAACAATCACCATTGTATACGTGTATAATATAATAATATTTAAACAACGGTACAATCGTTTAAACATTATAAATACGGGATCGCGCAAGAAACTTAAAATAAATTCGGTTAAATATATTAATACTTTAAAATTTTATCTGGGGGTAATGGCCTTGCGTGATATAAACATAAACAGTCCTTTTCTTAATTTTGACAATAACCGAGTCAGTTTAACTTTGCACTTCGACGAGTAAGCATCGAGACTCTCCAAGTCCAGACGTGAGAACTTCAAACTGAACACTTTCGGTAATTTAATAATTATTTAAACAATCACTATTGTATACGGGTATAATATAATAACATTTAAACAACGGTACAATAGTTTAAACGTTAAAAATACGGGAACGCGCAAGAAACTTAAAATATATTCGGTTAAATATATTAATACTTTAAAATTTTATCTGGGGGTAATGGCCTTGCGTGATATAAACATAAACAGTCCTTTTCTTAATTTTGACAATAACCGAGTCAGTTTAACTTTGCACTTCGACGAGTAAGCATCGAGGCTCTCTAAGTCTACACGCGAGATCTTAAAACTGAACACTTTCGGTAATTTAATAATTATTTAAACAATCACCATTGTATACGTGTATAATATAATAATATTTAAACAACGGTACAATCGTTTAAACATTATAAATACGGGATCGCGCAAGAAACTTAAAATAAATTCGGTTAAATATATTAATACTTTAAAATTTTATCTGGGGGTAATGGCCTTGCGTGATATAAACATAAACAGTCCTTTTCTTAATTTTGACAATAACCGAGTCAGTTTAACTTTGCACTTCGACGAGTAAGCATCGAGACTCTCCAAGTCCAGACGTGAGAACTTCAAACTGAACACTTTCGGTAATTTAATAATTATTTAAACAATCACTATTGTATACGGGTATAATATAATAACATTTAAACAACGGTACAATAGTTTAAACGTTAAAAATACGGGAACGCGCAAGAAACTTAAAATATATTCGGTTAAATATATTAATACTTTAAAATTTTATCTGGGGGTAATGGCCTTGCGTGATATAAACATAAACAGTCCTTTTCTTAATTTTGACAATAACCGAGTCAGTTTAACTTTGCACTTCGACGAGTAAGCATCGAGGGTCTCTAAGTCTACACGCGAGATCTTAAAACTGAACACTTTCGGTAATTTAATAATTATTTAAACAATCACTATTGTATACGGGTATAATATAATAACATTTAAACAACGGTACAATAGTTTAAACGTTAAAAATACGGGAACGCGCAAGAAACAAAATATATTCGGTTAAATATATTAATACTTTAAAATTTTATCTGGGGGTAATGGCCTTGCGTGATATAAACATAAACAGTCCTTTTCTTAATTTTGACAATAACCGAGTCAGTTTAACTTTGCACTTCGACGAGTAAGCATCGAGGGTCTCTAAGTCTACACGCGAGATCTTAAAACTGAACACTTTCGGTAATTTAATAATTATTTAAACAATCACTATTGTATACCGACATAATATAATAACATTTAAACAACGGTACAATAGTTTAAACGTTAAAAATACGGGAACGCGCAAGAAACTTAAAATAAATTCGGTTAAATGTATTAATACTTTAAAATTTTATCTGGGGGTAATGGCCTTGCGTGATATAAACATAAACAGTCCTTTTCTTAATTTTGACAATAACCGAGTCAGTTTAACTTTGCACTTCGACGAGTAAGCATCGAGACTCTCCAAGTCCAGACGTGAGAACTTAAATTTATTTCTTTCGATCATTTATTAGTTATTTAAACAATCATTCATGTACACGAGTTCAATTAACTAATAATTTAACAATAGTCCTATTGTTTAAACATTAAAAATACGGGAACGTGCGAGAAACTTATAATAAATACGTTTGAATATTTCAATACTTAAAATTTTAATGTGAGGGGACTTGGCCTTGTATAACATAAACATAAACGGTCCTTTTCTTAACTTTGACAATAACCGAGTCAGTTTCACCTTGCACTCCGACGAGTAAATATCGAGACTCTCTAAATCGAAACGCGAGTACTTAAAAATTAACACGTTCGGTAATTTAATAATTATTTAAACAATCATTAATGTACACGGGTACAATTCACTAATAATTAAACAATAGTACATTCGTTTAAATATTAAAACGACTAAAACTCGTGATGAACTTAAAATAATTTCGATTAAATATTAATTTATTGATACATTAGTGATTGTTTAAATAATTTTATATTTCTTGATATTATTTAATATTTCAATTTTTTTTTCGTGTTTTTGAGTTATATTTCTATAGCTAACGAATTTTAATGATTAATCTTGTCAGTTCGGGCTAACATAGTATCCGTTTAGGTTGTTCTTAGATTCGTATATTATATTTTTAATTTTCCCATATTTTTGTTTTATAGATCGAAAATTGACGCGTTCGCGGGCCTAGGGCGGCCATTACAGGTGACGTAACGCGCATGCGCGTGGGTCTGTTAAGCTGCCGCCATTTGTTATTCCGCCATTTGTAATTGTGCCGCCGAACCGTTCACAGGAGACCTTCGTCGTCCCGCTAATTGCAGGTAATTAATATATTATTTTTTAACGTAGATCTTTATTTTATATATCAATCGATTTCCGAACATGCGATTTCCACGCATGTATGTTGGCAAGTCGTGGCATCGTCTCGTTTAAAAGATATTCGCGAAAATAAAATCGGCCTTTTGAAACCTATGACGTCACATTTCTTTCTCCGATTTTCAGCTTTATTTTCGCGATATTGATACTTTTCTCGTCTTTCAACGATCCTCTAATTAATAATTCTTCGTTAATTAGCCATACCCAATTGTATTTCGGCGTATATACGAGTTTCATATATATATCTATATGTATATGTGTAGATATTTTTTTACGAATAAATCAACAAATACTTCTGCACACACACACACACACACACACACACACACACACATTCGCATGCAATTAATTTTCTATTCCATTAATATCAATCTCAAATTTTTCAGCTTTTCGAGTAGCTTGCGAACTAGAAGAGAAAAAACTACGTGGTACGGCAGAAATAATATTTGAAACGCAGTCGTCCGGTACACAAACGTAAGTGTATATATATTTGTAAATAAATACGACGATACTTTTAATCGATATATATATATATATATATATATATATATATAAGTAATAAATAATAGCTTGATTTCCTAAAAATTTAGGAAACAAGTCTATATACGCAAAAGCAGATATAAACAATTGAAGCGGTGTTGCCGTTCGTCCTTCGCACGAGTAGCTTTCTAGACATGTTCGAACCTGTTCTCGCTTCGTTAATTCCCGTTTGTTTACATTATTAATATTATATAGAATATTTTATAAGCTTCATTTACGAATCATTTAAGGATTATTCATCTTATTTTAAATCATATTAGACTTCGGTATACGTAGCATTTGTTGCATTGAATAAAAAGATCGCATTTACACGTTATATACATATACATATTTATTCATAAATTTAATCAATTTTATTCTGTATTAATAATACTCTTGGGTTTTTATAAATTTATAAATGGATCTCCATACGCAGCTACCTCCATGTGGTGAGATCCGGAAGTCGGTATTGCGAACGTTTATGTTTTTTACATAATACAACGTACGCACTACCGGGCCAAAGGCTGACGTTCGGTGCATTAGAAAATATTTTTGATAAAATTTTAATTTGTTAACAATTTTTGCAATATATTTTACATTGAATTTAAAGAATATTAAGAAGCACCGAGAATAATATAAATTTAATTGAGGTATAACAAGAGTTAAATTAAAATAGAATAAAATTTCAAGATACGTTTAATCGCTTAATTAAATATTATAAATATTAATAATTTTAATGTTACAGCTCCTTGTCTAGTTTTACTTCGATGCTATATCTATTCTGATTTATAGGTATCCATGCAATTACTATATTTCTGTGAACATATCCCTATCGCGATCATATCCATTTTTAAACGATAGATACAACGCGATTTTTTGATCGTTTGCTTTTACATATTGATTTATCACAATATAGCTTACAAATTTTGCAGTTACATCTTTTGAATGGTATCTTTTTATTATTGTAGCATGCAAAAGATGTAATACAAGTTTACAATTTTAGATCATGTAGTTTGAATAATATGATATATGATATTTAATATTTTCTAATCGACATAAATAATATTTAATACGAAAGAAATTGTAAAAGCAAAAGCCACAGCTTGTTTTAACAATTTTTCTTCAACAGGTCTTCAGTTGTTGATCGCGCGCAATGCGATCTTAGAGTCAGTGCTTGTGCGCAATGTAGTTTGATTGTTTTGCAACCGAACGAGTTGCTTTAAAAATCATATAAAATAAAATAAAATCGCGAATTAGAGTCAGTGTTGTTCGCCGATTAGAATTTCTCGGTCGCGTTAGTAAAACAAAAAAACAAGAATTTATGTCATATTCTTGTTAAAACCATTTGTTCGCCCCGCGTTATTAAAATCATTAACACACTTTCGGCCAATTCGGTGGAAGAGGATTGCGTTCGCTATAAATATTGTAATGGTCGAAAGTGTGAATTTAAAAAATTCATCCTCTGCATCTTTAACGACGACTGTAAGGCTTCGTCTGGATAGAATCACATGTAAGTATATATTTCTTTCTTACAATCGTTACCTCACATATCATTTTAATCGTTCGAATAAAATATTTTTTGATCGTATTCATTTCATTAAAGATATTCTATCTATTATACATGGGACATATAATTAATCTTTTTTCTGTACGACTTTAATTACAGAACAATCAACGGTATCGTCGATTCAACGATTCAACAATAATTTCAACCAACTTCACGACGTCGTTCGACCTACGTCGAGGGGGACGAGTGTTTTGGAGCCATCGCAGAACTTCTCAAGTAGTAAGTGAACAATTTTTAAGTTCCTCCGGTGCCCATCATGCCGAGGATGAAAGGTCCATATCGGCACGGGTTACTGGTTGTATTCGTAGATGTCTATCGTTCGAAACGAGCAAAAGTGTCCGTGAATAAGATCTTTTGATTTTATTCACGAGTGGTTCCCTATATGTGTAGTTAGCTTTTTTATTGCCTATTTTTTATTTATATATATATGTATATATATGTCAGGCTAGGGTCTTCTTGTTTCAAAATCGTTCAATTAACAGTGCTGTTAATTAGCACTTTTTTTCGTCTTTGCTCGCGATAATTAGTAATGAAATCGGGCATTAATTTACCCGATTTCGTTTAAATAAAGCATATAACGTGGTTTACGTTAAATGCATTGCTTCGTACTTAGTCTATTTAATCGCGATTTACTTCGATATTTTTATATATCGATTTACCAAAAAATGAGCAAGAAGACAAACCCCTTCCGCGACGGATAGATTCTGTCAATTAAATGGTGGATCATAATCCCCGTTCTTTCATTAGAACAGCCATTTAATGAAAGGAATCGTCCGAGGTTGTTTTTTAATATAAATTAAATATTTCAATAAATTAGAGTTTTCAATAAAGTAAATTTTTCAATAAAGTAAATTTTTTAATAAAGTAAATTTTTCAATAAATTAAATATTTCAATAAATATTTTTTCGTAGAGTCACAGTCCGCTTAGGCCTAGTTTATAAGTTAATCATTTTTTTAGATCAGGATTTTCAGCGCTAATTATACTAATACCCGTTTCTCCCCCCCGTGCTTTCTGCGTTCTCATCCATGCGTTTGCCCAGGTGTTACTCGTATGGGTGAGAAACGGTTAGCGTGGGTTAGTTATATAATAGTTGTAGATTTCCTTTTGGCGACTGTCATTGCGCTGGTGATTGCAACGATGTACCTTGCACCTGTATGTGCGTCTTAGGTGGTGCATCGTACATCGTTTCGCGATAACTTTTTAATTAATCATAAATAAATATAAATATCTTATTATATTAAATATCGTTTTGCATAGAGTTACCACATTGTTCTGTGGAAAATAATAAATACTCGTATGTATTACTAGTATCCATGTGTATACTAGTATGTACTAGTATTTTTGCTTTAGTCATACATGCAATAATCATTAGCCTTGACAGTCGATTACAGCAATTGGTACGTACACATAATATCTTAGAACAATACGCGGTTGAACTGGGGTGTCGGAGGTGCCCCGGGGCATGCTCTCTAGTGTAGGCTTTTGCACCCTGGTGGTATGTGAGAGAACCGTGGAGTGTGTGTGTTGGTGTGAATGCTTTGCACTTTTTAAATATAGGTGATAGGCAGGCAGGTAGCATACTTTTTCTGAGTGAATGTGAACATTTATATTATATAAGTAGGTAGAGACCGGAAGACGTTGGATCCGATTCTCACTCAGGAGTGAGAAGTCCCGTCTACGGGGATTCGCGAAGTTTCAGCAAATTTTACGATCTTTCAGTTCATCTGAATGATCTTTTATTCTTTTCTTTTTTTTTAAAGATTTTTTGCTGACACTTCGCATCGCACGATTTGTATCAGTATAAAACAGTTCGAAAAACTTTGCACCCAATGAGAACATTAGATTGCATCCCGTATCTTTTGAACTTAGCAAAGGATTTCGAACTTGTTTTATACTTAGTTATAAATTAACGCTTGCACCTCGCGATTCTTTAAATATTTACGAATATGTATATATAATATAATAAATATATATATATATATATATTTTTTTTTTTCTTAACTCTTTACCGAAACTTTTTTCATCCTTTAAATGCAAGCAGTTAATCTTAGTTTGTAATAGGTTCATCGATTAGAATGAATATTATATCTGCTGGAGCATTCGATTAAATGTGCCTGTGTAAATGTGCACGGTTGGTGGATTCTTTGAGTCCATTGATTGTCCGCAGGCTAGGATAGCTTAACGGTATATAAGTCAAATATTAATGAATCTTTCATTTTTCTTTTCTTTCTTTTTTGTTTTTTTTTTGTTTTTGTTTTTAATGAATCAATAAGAAAATAAGCAAATAAATAAAGATCATTAGAAAATCGAGACGCACCCAGGTAGAGCAGGAACGCAGTTAAGGATACGCGTTGGGATTCGTCAGTGCCGTTTGGGGTGATGCATTCGCGAATTTTGCCATGCCTCAGTGGTTTGACTATTTAGAAGAGATCGATACTTTACGTCGCAAGCACTTACCGCTCGTTAGGTTAAATTAAATAAAGAACACAAAAAAAAAAAACAACCAGCGAACCAGTGTTGTTTACTTCCCAATTCCTTTTAGCTTGCGTCTATTGCGTCTCGTTAAAAATGCGTGCGTTAACACGAGCGGTTTGAGTCTTGTTGCGTAATGTGAGATATCAGGTCGGGATAGGTCGGTTTTAGATTAGGGACGATTTCATTCTTATAGCACAAACCACTGCGGCATGTCAATTTTTGTGGGTGCGTTGCTTCGAACGGTAGGGCGTTTTTTGACGCGTAAACTTTTCATGCGTCGCACGTAGGGAATGCTCCAATGCAGTGGTTAGGGCACGAAGCAAGAAGAGGCCATGTGCCGAAGAGGCCCCCACAAACTGTGGCTCAAGAGGGCAACTATCGACTACGAGTCATTTTTCGAAGGTGGTCGGCATGTCGAACCCTTCGTTAATGGCTCGTGGTCTTATCAAAATCCCATTTACCCTTTTACCACGTTGACACTTATGCTCGTAGTAGTTTGTTCCTGGATCGGAGATGATGGACCATTCCATCTCCTTGCTACGGTGTTCCGCACTCGCGTACGGTCTTTTTGCTAATTAGAGTCAAGCTTTTTCAATGTCATTATTAATTAATAGAGTCTTTGCATTTTTTTTTTTTTTTTTTTTTTTTTAAAGTAAAGTCGAGTCATTGAGTTTTTCCTTTAAAAGTAGAGTCAATTTTTCATTTTAAAGTATAATCTTGCTGTCCCCTCTTGCACTTGTTTTTTTTTTCTATTATTTAAAATCGAGTCGCCCACCCATTAAAGTCGAGTCGCCCTCCCTTTAATTTTTAAATTAAAGTCGAGTCACCCTCCCTTTTAAATTTTATATTAAAGTCGAGTCCTTGCATTTTAAAGTTTTAAAGTAAATAAAGTAGAGTCATTTTTCTTAGATTTTTAGTTTAAAACTAGAGTCACGCTCGTTAATTATTGTGTGGACGTCCGTGGCCTGCAGCAGCATTGGCACTCAGGAGTGCATATGGATTACCCAAGCATGTTGATTTTTAATTCAGAATAATCAGATATTTTTTTTTTTTTCCCCCTTTTATTTTCATAACTGCATAATGTGTATGTATATATACGAGATATATACATACTTCATAACTACATGTCAACATAGTACTACCGCGGGTCGCTCAATGGCCCATATGCGGTAAATAATGTGAAGGCAGGTTTGTAAAATCATTTTTACAATTTCCTAATTTCACATTATCATCATCGTCATCATTATCATTATCATCATCATCGTCATCATCATCATCATCATCTTTTTGTAATCAGACTTTCTTTATTCTGATTATTCCGTTTATTCTGATTATTTTGCTTATTCTAATTATTCTGATTATTCTGATTAAAAATCTACAAGACTTGATGATTGACAACGAGTAAGGATAATATGCCTGCATTCAGGAATGCAGATGAATATATTATAGTAAGGATACACATTTCTCATTCAGAATGATCAAAAGTAAATAAATGAACGAAAGCACTGATGAAGATGCTTAATGAACAAATATTTAAATATATCGCAATATACATTTCAAAAAATTAAAGTTATCTAATAATGAATAGAAAAACTATTCTTTTGTTCCATATATAATAATTTAATTATATTTAAACAGTGCAAATAAATCAAAAGACATTTAGAATCATTCTGATAAGAAATGTGTAAGTCTTGCTAGATGAATAAAACGAAACGAATGGCAGCCAGCACTCAGGAGTGCATATTACAATATGTCAAGGGTATCCATTTTTATTCCAAAATATATCAACGAATAAATATGAAATGAGAGAATTAATAAGTATATATGAGAGAGAAAGAGGGAGAGAGGAAGAGAAAGAGGAAGTATTTTTATTTTATATTTATATGAAAGTTTCATAAGAAATATTTAGAAGATATAAATAATATTAACAAATGTGAGAGAAATGTGATTATTTTTGGAATAAAAAATGGATAAGTCTTGGTATATAAACGAAGCGATTGAAATGGCTTGCCCGCACTCAGGAGTGCATATGATAGGTTCACAGTAAGTACATGCCTGCATTCAGAAATGCAGATGAATATATTATAGTAAGGATACACATTTCTCATTCAGAATGATCAAAAGTAAATAAATGAACGAAAGCACTGATGAAGATGCTTAATGAACAAATATTTAAATATTTCGCAATATACATTTCAAAAAATTAAAGTTATCTAATAATGAATAGAAAAACTATTCTTTTGTTCCATATATAATAATTTAATTATATTTAAACAGTGCAAATAAATCAAAAGACATTTAGAATCATTCTGATTAGAAATGTGTAAGTCTTGCTAGATGAATAAAACGAAACGAATGGCAGCCAGCACTCAGGAGTGCATATTACAATATGCCAAGGGTATCCATTTTTATTCCAAAATGTATCAACGAATAAATATGAAATGAGAGAATTAATAAGTATATATGAGAGAGAAAGAGGGAGAGAGGAAGAGAAAGAGGAAGTATTTTTATTTTATATATATATATATGAAAGTTTCATAAGAAATATTTAGAAGATATAAATAATATTAACAAATGTTTATACATATGTTAGAGAAATGTGATTATTTTTGGAATAAAAAATGGATAAGTCTTGGTATATAAACGAATCGATAGAAATGGCTTGCCCGCACTCAGGAGTGCATATGATAGGTTCGCAGTAAGTACATGCCTGCATTCAGGAATGCAGATGAACATATTACAGTAAGGATATATATTTCTCGTTCAGAAAAATACAAAAATACATAAGAGAAAATGCACTCGTATATATTCAATGAAATACAATAAATGATAGTATATAATTAATAAATTTTTAAATTTTCTACTCTCATAATGTTTTTTTCAAAGAAACAAATTAATATAATAAATAAATCAAGAATAATTCATATCCTTCCTAATACAATACGTATATTTATATTTAAGTGGAGTGCAAATGAACGAAAAGAATTTGTATTTTTCTGATTAGAAATATATAAATCTTACTGTGCGAGCGATATGAAATATTGAAATGAACAGCCTTGCACTCAGGAGTGCATAATATATGTCAAGGGTATACATTTTTATTCCACATTATTTAAACGTTATTATCAAATGAAAGACTTTGTAGATACATAAAAATGTATATTTTGATTATATAATATATTAAATAAATATAATTATTTTGGTGGAATAAAAATGCATAAGTCTTGGTATATAAATAAAACGAATGAAAAGGCTGCCCCACTCAGGAGTGGGGAAATAGTTTAGAATAGGGACAGGCCTGCATTCAGGAATGCACCTGAGATACTCAAGCGTATAGATTTTTATTTCAGAATAATATTAAATTTTTTCTATGATTACTACTATGTAATAATTCTATAAAATCGATAACCACGAGTTGTAAAACAACTCATATATCGTAACTATCGTCATCTTATTATACAGATGATTCTAATTATTCTGATTAAAAATCTATAAGACTTGATGTAATTATAGGGAAGTCAGGATCCGCGTTAAAACAAGCAGTGGCAATGAAATAAATTCATAAGCATATATATGCAAGAATATATTTAAACTTTTTTGTCTTTAATACGCGTAATATTTTTCTATTTCATATACATATACAAAATACATGGTTCTAAAATTGTGAAATTGTATTAATATATTTTTTATAATTTAACAGATAAAATGTGTCTTACATGTAAACGATGTAATGTGTACATGAGACACTCGATGTAACTGCATATTTCGCGTTAGTATAAACGTAATAATATAAGATATGTGTATTTTATCGATTAAATATAGATTTGATCTCGTTATGGATATGTTTATGGCAGTATACAAAATTGCGTATGCATTTTGTAATACGAGACAAGGTGCAGTATATGTTTGCTATTTTTCTTGTTTTTTCCTTTTTTTTTCTTTTTTTTTTTAACGCGGCTTAATTCTTAAATATTGTCAAATATTTACAATTCTTTTCCTTTTTTTCATAACGTATCTTGAATAATTTTTAACATGTATCTGTAGTTATATTAATTAATCGACAATTGATTATACAATTAGATCCACGCATAATTTCATATTTTTATTTAAATGTAGAACTTGTTTTCTAATGCATCGAGAATTCTACATATTCAGTGCTAATTTTTTTTCCATTTTAATTTTTTTTTTTTTTCCATTTTAGTTTTCTTTTCCATTTTAATTTTTCCCCCCCTTTTATTTCAGCATTACAATCTATGGCTAAATATATGCATATAACATTTTTAATTTATTAAATTATCAAAATTATGAAAATGTTTAGCCACGGATTGTAGATATTATTTTGTCTTTACACACATGCGTTTTTATATAGTTTTCTGTTACAGAAAGGCATCCTTTTAACGTTCTTGGGTTAAATATTGGAAAATATCCCTTCACGTAGCAGTGGGTATTAACAAAAGTGTTGGAAGTAATATTTCAAGATTCGTCATACTATCATAGTATAGCACGTTAAAGTATTTATTCGTTTGAAATATTAATAAAAATTTTTAATCGATCTAAACAGAGTCGATTTCTGTTCCAGGAAATATCATCTAAATCGGCAAGATCTGATTCAAGCTTCGTTGGTAGTTCTTTTCGTTCGTAAGAGTGTTGTGTGCATGTGTATGTGTTTGTGTGTGCGTGTGTGTGTATATAGGTATAAAATAACTCATATTCTAATATATTTTTTATTTCCAGAAAGTAATAAAATTTCTCATGTCCACAATGTTCGTTCATTATATAAAATGTGCTAATTGTTTCGATTGTTTCTTGTTTAATTATAAAATGTTTCTGATGCTTTATATTCACAGGTGACTGTGGGCAGCAGAATGATAATTTTTTAATATGCAATTTATACATTATTTCAATTGCTTCTTATTTAATTATGAAACGTTTTTGACGTTTTATGTTTACAGGTAACTGCAGAATTATTATATGAAATTCAATTATTTCGATTGTTTCTTGTTTAATAATCATGAAATGGTTTAGATGTTTTATGTTCACAGGTGATTGCTGATTTGGAATATGAAATTTGCATATTATTTCCATTGTTTCTTTATTAATTATGAAATAGTTTAGATGTTTTATATTCACAGGTGATTGCTGATTTATTATAAGAAATTCGCATATTATTTCGGTTGCTTCTTATTTAATTATGAAATGGTTTAGATGTTTTATGTTCACAGGTGATTGCTGATTTATTATAAGAAATTCGCATATTATTTCGGTTGCTTTTTATTTAATTATGAAATGGTTTAGATGTTTTATGTTCACAGGTAGCCATACTATTTACATCATATGAAGATATAATTCATCATATGAAATATATAATTATATGTTAATAATTAGATGATAAGATAATATATATACTGCGACAAAACATTATATTATTTCTGTTGTGTGATAGATAATAAGATGGTATCTATATAATATTAGATATTCTTATTATGAAATAATATTGAATGAAATGCATAATTTTATATATAAGGTGTATTATAGGCGTGTTATATTTAAGGTGTAATATAGGCGTATTATATATATATATATATATATATATATATATATATATATATTATAGGCGTATTATATATATATTATAGGCTTATTATATATATATATATATATATATATATATATATATATATATATATATATATATTATAGGCGTGTTATATATAAGGTATATTATAGGTGTATTATATGCGTATGTTAAGCGTTTCGTTGTATTTTTAATTTCAATATAATGTACATTTATGCGCGGTGTGTCCACGTTAGTTTAAAGGGAATAGAATTCCATATGAAGGGCTCTATTCTTTACCGGGTACGTAGGTCGATATCAAACGGATTCATAAATTTTCGTCTGATCGCGATTGATTAGAAAAAAATTTGTGATTCGTTTCGCGATTGTTTCTTTCTTTTTCCAAATGATAATAATGATATTATATATAATTGATTTTATATAATTCCAAAGTAATTGATTTTAACAGTAGAGTCTTTAGCCCGTGGGTCTCCATATGCAGCAACCTCCATGCGGTGAGACCTGGTAATCGATATTACTTGCAATATATGATAATTGTAAATAATGCAAGTACTGTCGAGCTAATGGCTGCATTTATATTCAATCAAAATTTATTATTTTCTGTTTTTCCATATTGTTCATTTCTTGTGTCTCAATGGAGATATAGATAAATTATTTTATTAATTAATATATTCATTATTAAATCTGTTTTGAAATTGTATACCTATATTATATAAATTGTGTATTAAATATCATATATTAATATTTAATATTATATATTAAATATTAAGGCGATATTATTTTGAATTTCTCGCGAGTTTCCGTATTTTTAATGTTTAAACGAATGTACTATTATTTAAATATTAATATATTGTACCCGTGTACAATAGAGATTGTTTAAATAATTTAAAAGTTATATATAGTATTAATTTTTAAGTTCTCGCGTTTAGAAAGATTTACTTTAAATTTGTTTAAATGTTGTCGCAATCGAAAAGAGTACTGACTCGATTATATCAAAATTTTGGTCTATATTTTGCAAGGCCAACTCACCCCAGATTAAAATACAATTGTATAAAGGAAACTAAACTCTTGTCGAGTAATAAAATACAATATCTGTCTTAACAACGTTAAAGGATCGGTTTTATAAAATAAGCGTACAGGAAATTTTATTATTAATACATTTTATTGCAATACATTGAAAAATTGCGTTATAAACGATTCTTTTGTGTAAAAAAAAAAAAAAAAAAAAAAAAAACAATCTTACGAAATACATTAGAATATTCATAGAGTAGATGGATATAAAAACATTTTCAGTTATAGGAACGGAAATATTATTTCCATGGTATCTCGTTGGCACGTCACTCGTAACGTTCCTCGCCAATCTCTTGAAGGAATCTCTTGCCGTCGGTTATAATTTTTTCAAGGCGCTCCTTCGTGGCCGACGTTTGTCTTTGCTTCAGTTTGCATTTCGCCGATGCTATTGCAGCACGATAACCGGTAACATTGCAAAATATCTTTATATGCTTGTCGCCGGAAACCAATATGTGTTCTCCCAATGCGTCAAAAGTGATGCAAGTTATAGGATCTGCGTGAAGATACGACGTTACGTTACGTTGCATTATGAAAAAAAAAAAAAATTCAACGGAGAATAAATAAAAAAGAAAACTTACTAGAAAAAATATCTTTGATGGTATTGTCCAATGTACCGGTGAAGGTGTTATAAAAACTAAGAGATGAACCGTGACTTATCACCAATACTTCCCCATTAGGCGAAATGGCGATATTAGCGGGCGTTGTAACGTCCCAAACACCTGTCAGAAGTACATGAGGATCCTCTCCCTTTTCAAATTCAACTGTAACACACAACCAAGGAATCAATATTTGGACATGTAACATGTAATACGATTCTAACGTCTAATATGCTTTGTTCGCTCGGAACGGATGCATAAAAATTAATTTTACTTTTGGTATTGTAAAAACGATAAGTTCCATCCTTGGACAAGGTGGCCATGCGACTGGTATCGGCATTGTAATTGAAGTCGTAAACTCCGGAGGAATGTCCGGTAAGATCGAATGCCTTATAAACGTGTTTGAAATCTCCGGTTTTACTAAATACCACTTCCCATACGTTTACGTCGGGCGTGAAACCTGTAACGTGATTTCAATTGAAACGGTAATAATTCTATCACTTATTATTAAACCATTAACGGGGTGTTATCAAAATCGTAATTATCAACGAACCCGACGTCGCCACGAAACGTCCGCACGGCGATATACGTGCCCTGTGCGTGGATCCCAATTTCAGTTCTATCGTTGCCAATGGTTGACCCTTCAAATCCCATATTATTAAGTCATTGTCCTCGCTGCAACTAATCATATAACGCCCGGTAGATGCGATGTCCAAACCGACGGGATTACCGATATGTTTCTAAAAAAAAAAAAAAAAAAAAAAATAAAAGAAAAGAAAAAAACAGATATAAGATTTTATCCATAAGTTATTCGCTGTCGTTTTACGAAGTAATCGTACATTATTTTATTTGACGCGCGAAAACCATCAACAATTATTATTACCTGCGGAAATTCGAGAACCTTCGTCGCCGATGCTATAAAACCATCCATCCTCTTAGTAACTTTATAAACCTCTATAATGTTTTGTACAGATTTGTGTAAAATAAATGCCTTCCCATCGGGCGACCATCTTATCAATATAGCGTAATCGTATTCCAAGTTAATACGAAGAGACTTCCGACCCTTAGCCACAAGATTTTTGGTACACCATATGAACACAGCATCTGAAAGTTTTAAGAAGTGATATAAAACGATAAAGATTTATAAAAATCGATCGAGGTCGCATATAAATTCTAGGAAAAATATCTTTTGTATCGTTCGCAAATAAATTACGTGCTAAGGAAGAAAATAAAATATATATATATATATATGTGTGTATATATATATACATATATATACCGTTGTTTTACAGAAAAGTTCTTTATTTAGCGAAGGACGATTGCAAGTATACAATGATAATATCTATGAACTAAAATAATTATAAATGATCTTACAATGGTTGACATCTTTTTATATTTATCAGATAGAACATCTCATGCTAAGTTAAACAATTACTTATATTTCTTAACTTCACAATGCATATTTGTAGAGATTTTATTAACACAATATTGATTGGTACGTGTACAAATCATCATTGTCATTTGGACCTTTTATTGGGAGCTGGCATAAGATCTGAATCATCTTCTAAATATCTATGCTTATCGATATACTCTAAAAGATACCGTATCGTAATCGGTCTTCTAATACTTTCGTACACGGAATCAGCGGTGTGCACCGAATTGGGAAACGATTTATCGTTTCTTACACGCATAAATACCCATTGGCCATTTTCCACTTTGCATTCAATAATGGCATTATTTAAATCTTTAATTTGCTTAGTAACTTTCATATGGCTATACGGTACATTCGAACCACCGACAAACAAATGGCCAACTTTTCGTGGAAGAATTCCTACTCCCGTTTCGGTGACGATTTTTAATCTGAAATCTACCGAATTCAATGAAATTGGTTTCCATTTTAATACTTCAGGAGACAGTCCTGGACAATAAGGTTCTTTAGAGGGCTGAAATATTAATCCGTCCGGCTCGTGGCATAGATTTTTCGCAAATTTTTCGCTAAGCAAATTGACAGCCAGCGTGACATCCCAAAAGTGTTTTAATCGGACCGAAAAGGGCTCTTGTTCTTTACGTATTCTTCCTTCCTGCATTGCTCTATGCCTACTCCTTATAACTTCTCTCTCAATAATTTCATAACGATCAGGATGAAAAGGTAACTTGGTAACATCTTTCCCATCGTACATAACTATATCGTATGCTAAATACCTAGGATATTCTTTACCGCACACTTTATCGATTACCATTTCCTATAAAGAAAAAGAAAGATATGTATATATATATTTATATATAGTATGATTAAAATCAACGTTCAAATAGAATACAGGCATAAACGATACAATATGAGTTATATAGTTATGGAAGTACGTCTTACACCGTCCAATAGGGTATCTCTAAGACATTTGGATAGATCTTTTGGATGAGGGAAAATTAATCCTTCCACTTGAAAAATACTGTTATCCCTGTCTATGAAGTATATCTCTCGATCGGCTTGTATTAGCATCATATATCTAAGCAAAGACAATAATTGCGTTTTGAAATCTGAAGTTTCTCCTTTGTTATCGATAATATTTATTTTTATTTATTGCTAACCTGGTTCCGTCAGCTTTCCATGACACCCTGTACGGTTTTTCATGCAATAATCTAATATTTTCTAAATCCATTGAAACCGGCTGAGAACCTGGGAATCCCGTTGATTTCCAAGAACAGATTTCTTGAACGCGTCTTTGTATACCACTTAGTTTCTTTTGATCCGTAATAGGTGTTACCCCAGACACACCAGGCATAAATACAGGATTCTTTTTATAAAATTCTTTTCTTCTCCTCTTGGGTTCCAGTTCGTAGGTATGACTTTGTGTACTAGATGCTTCGTCCGTATCTTCTGCACCAGAGTCATCATATTCCAGACACCATGCAGGTCTTGGTGGTGCATCAGGAGCATCTTCCTCGTCGTCATATCGTTTGTATAATTCTTTGATATAATCAAATTTGTAAATACCAGGCTGTCTAACTGCAGCAAATTCTGCTAAAGCGGCGTCAACACTGGTACCATCTATTTCCACTAAGTAACTGATTATCAAGAAACCTGTTCTGTTGAAACCATGAGTACAATGTACGCCAATAACTTCTAACGGGTTATGCATTATGAACTGTTTGCAAACTTGAACGAAAACACGCGTTTGTTCATTCGATGGAGTTTCTCCGTGACCTCTGCATTGCAATTTTAAATATTTACAACCTTGAGCTTCCAACTCCTTCTTGTCGTAGAATCTTGTAGTATTGGTTAAATCGATCCATAGGCCCAGCTTCACTTTTTGACTCTTGAGAGTGGCGAAAAGCATATCTATCGTGAATCTACATTCTTCCGGTACTTGGCTGTTGTATGCAGACGATAATGGCGTCTTAAATGCTAAGAATTTATTTTGTATCAACTTTACAGCTTTTCTTGGGCAATGAAGCCATCGTGGTGGAATAGAAGAAATTTGATTGTTTCCATTCCAATCTGACATGTCAAAAATTAAAATTTCCTCTTTGTCGTATTATAAAATGTTTATAACATTAATAACGTATCCTGCAAATAATAGGCGAGAAATGAGTTAGAACGAAGTTATTTTTTAACTCTAATCAATTTTGTTAGAATGAAATTACGACGAACCTTCGATGTCAGGAACATAACCTTCTTTTTCGTATTCACTTTCTCTCTCGTTTCTAATTCGTCGATGAAGACAACGCGGGTGTTGGTTTATAATGCACGTACGACGAATAAAACTCACGTGATATATTTTATATACGTTTCAAAAGTTACTTTTCAATCTAAATAACGCAAATAATTCGCCTATGGGAAAAATACGAACAGCTGTCTCTGTCCGACGATCAAGTCAATGATTCGGTTAAACTCGGCTGGCGTCGGTAGTCATCGCCAACTTCGCACAATTTTCGATACCGTTCGATCAATCGTTTATTACGTATCCCATCGACTCTCGTTTTTATTTTACTTTTCGTAGTATATCAATTTCGAAAGAAATTATTCCGAAATGATTTGTTAAGAAAAATGCAATTGTTTATACATACACGCGCGCGTGCGCGCGCGCACACACACACACACACACATATATATATATATATGCATAGACGAACATCGAAAAAAATTCAGTTCGAGTAATGGCTACCCATTTACAGGTTAGAAACATACATGTTATCATATTAATTTTATAATCCCAAAGTCTTGAAGAATATCAGAGAAGATTTTCTTTTCTATCTTCACGATCGTATTAAAAAATATTCGCATAATTAAAAACGCTTTTATCATTAATCGTTACTTGTAACGTGAAAACGCGAACAATTTATTTTATTTTACTGCGCGTAAACACATTCTCATGCGTTGCGTATATCGAATATATATAATTTGATGAACCATAGAATTTTAACTTGTAGAAACGTTTATTAGATTATTAGAATTTATTAGGATGATAGCAACGTTGAAAAGAATATTACCAATAAATAGATATTTATAAGATGACAATAGATTAGTTTTTAGTTTGATCGGTCAAGAATGTCGATATGTCAAATATAATACACGTATATATATATATATATATATACGTGTATGTACATATATAACATTTTTGTTCTCTTTTCGTTGGATAATCATAAAGAAAATGAACGAAAGCGTAAAAAGAAAAAAGAAACAAAAAAGAAAACAGAGAAGAAGAATATATATATATATATATATACGTTCAAAATGGTGAGTTAAATAAAAATGATATATGAAAAGTATTTGTGAGCCTTGACCTAGCCAATGCTAAACGAGATTCAATCTTCTTAGAAAGCTATTATAACTTTCACGGAGATTATAAAACTCAATGTATACATGTAAATATGTAGATATGTACATGTGTACATGGGATATATGTACGTAGAGGCATAAGAACCAGTCAATGAACATAAATAGAAAAGTAATTTCGTATATATATATATATCTTTCTTGAACATTTACGATCAGAGAAAGCGTGAACTAGGACGCTCTATATATATATATATATATATATATATATATTAATATAAATCTTATACATTGGTAAAAAGTCATATATAGGTATATAAGTATATATTAAATATTATATCCATGTATTACGATATATATAATTAATCATAATTATTAATATTATAAATTACAAATTATATTATACTTCCTCTTTTCTCTAATATAATATTATACTCATACCTATATGACTTAATAATTAACTATGTATAACTATACTATACTTGTTCACGAAACTATTATATTCTATAGTGATGAATAGAAATATATAGGGCGAGAATATTTGTTAGTACATTTGCGTACCATTAGATCAACGA
>OU964984.1:3981033-3984827 GCA_918808275.2 Dolichovespula sylvestris | reverse complement strand
CAGATACTCTTGTTTTTCTAACATCGGAAATATTCGAGGCATACACGCTTTCTAACAATATCGTAATGCGAATAAATTTTCACTTTTATTATATACTTTAATATAATGTATGCATCGTTTTGTTGGAGAATTAATTTTCGATGACGATAGTTAATAGATTGATATTGGACGGTGCAATTAGTCTTACGAAATGTAAATTAGAAATTATCGAATATTATTAATTTTCTAATATCACATTAATATAATACTCTCATAACATATATTTAATTTATAACATATATTTGATATTATCTAATATCTTATATTTAAAGGCTAATAAAATTCTAATATCCTAACGTATAACATCTAATCGAATAATTATTCTAATCGTTAAGAAAGGATGAATGTGTCAAACGTACTAACGTGCGAACAAACACACACAAACACACACTCATTTCTCTTTCAAATATCAACGAAATCGAATCGTTTTTTTATTTTTCATTGCCTAATGAATTAATTCTTTCTCGCCTTTTTATTTTGAATAATCCATACTAATACTAATCCATCGCTATTTACGAGCATTATTAGGCATTCATTTGCTCGTACACTAAGCTACGATTTTTAATCTTTTAAACTTTACGGCCAATCGTCTATCTCTCTCTCTCTCTCTCTCTCTCTCTCTCTCTCTCTCTCTCTCTCTCTCTCTCTCTCTCTCTTATTTCATCAATGATATTGTATACCATGTATTTATAATCACGACACTATGAGAAATTGCTTAGGATCAAGCTAAGTATTCCCCTTAGGCAAAATAAAAAAAAAAAACATAAAAACAGAAAAGAAGAAGAAAAAATGATCCATCATGTCGATCATCTTTCATCGATCATTCACCTCGAAAATCATACAATTTTTTTTTTTTTTATTTCAACAAAATCCAAGAGAGTTCAACAGCCTAAATATCTATCTATCTATATATATATACATATCATTATATACACTTATATATATATATATATATATATACACATCTATTAAGGTCACTTCATAAGAGACCATTCATGATGGCCATGAAAGATAAATTTAAACGGGGGAACGCCTTTGTGAATATATGTCCCTGACCCACGTAAAAGACCTTACGAATATCCAATGGGAGAAGAAGACGATCGCATACGATATTAAACCTCCGATTTTAATCTCGGAGTTTGGTTACGTGCAAGGACATCAACGACGCGCCATTTCTACTTTATATATATATATATATATATATATATATATATATATATATATATATATTTTACGCCGGGAAAAATTAATTTCGAATTCAAGTGTGTCGTTTCGAAAAGGGAGGGATGGTAGTTAACATTCGTGGACTGAATGTCAATGATTATTAACGAATAATAGGAACGCAATTCGATGTGGGTCACGTTGAAAATTTAATACAGGGTGTCGTGAAGATAGAAATTTTCGACCCTCTCCCTCCCTCCTTTATTTATTGTGTTTTCTTCGTTCGTTTTTAAAATAATTATCAATGAGATTTTTGTATATCTCTCTTTTTTTTTTTTTTTCTTTTAACAAGTTCTTAAGATCACAGATTTTGGTAATTTGGAATGACGTGTATATAAAATGGGAAAGGTGAAATAAATAACAATGATCGATCTTTCGATCACGTGCAAAAAAATGTATTAATGTGATATGTTTGTTCGAGAACGTTGAATAAAAAAAAAACGAGGAGAATGATCGACATGATTCCCTTAATTACTCTTATTATTATTATTATTATTATTATTATTAAAAAAATTGCAACATATATCTTCGTTTTTTTCCCTTCCGTTTTTAATTATTCTTTTAATGTTCTCGTGCAAAAAAAAGAAAAGAAAAATTACATTACTTACAGTAACGTGCTTTATCTCGAATTTTGATTTCGACGTGACGATTATGTTAGGAATTTCGCGTAAATCTTCATACCGAGGAAGAGAACGAGTTAATTATTTATCACGTTTCTTTCGCTTTTTTTTTTTTTTTTAATTAAATTATCAACTTTCAACATATTCGCATTTTCTTTCGTCCAAATGGTCTCAATTTCTAATAATATCAATATCACAAAGTAGTCATAGCATATAATAAATATATGTGTGTACGTGCGCGTGTAGATGATTTATGTTTATTTTCTTCATAAACGTTCAGTAAACTTGAATTTTCATCCTATTTTTTGTCTTAAACTTTGTCGTTATATATATATATATATATATATATATATGTGTGTGTGTGTGTGTGTGTGTGTGTACATATTTTCTTCTGCATATTTCTAATAGTATTAATATTACAAAGTAATCAGGACTAATAATAAATAAATAAATAAATAAATAAATAAGTGCAAATATACGTGTGTATATATTTGTAATTATATATAATAAATATATGTGGGTATTTAGGCTAGGAGGAACAGAAAAAGGGCAAGGAAGAAAGTTTAAAATAGAGAAACACGAATGAATAGAAAATGTATACGAGAGAGATTGATAGATAGATAGATAGATAGATAAATAGATAGATAGATACAGAGAGATAGAAATAGAGAGATAGAGATAGATGGAGGGAGAGAAAGTTACAAATGACGGAAATAAACGTCTAGAATACCGGGTGTTAATATCGTGATGTAACAATTGACCTTTACATCGAATCCTAAGCTTACTGTGTACATGCATATGAATGTGTATGTATAAATAGATATATACATACATACATACATAATACATTATCGAGGTTAAAAAGCAGAAGCGTATATAAACCGGGTGTCCATGTTTGATTAAATGAAAAGAAGAAAAAAAATTAGAGAGAGAAATTACACTTTTGGTAACATAATTGAACGCGTTTAATTTAAATGTTTGTCGATTCTTATGTAATAATTAGTAGTATTAACACATATAACATGTGTATTCTTTCTCTCTCTCTCTCACACACACACACACACACACTCCTGTCCCAGGAGTTCATTATTAGAGAGAAAGTTCATTATTATTATTATTATTATTATTATTATTATTATTATTATTATTATTATTATTATTATTATTATTAATATTATTAATATTAATATTATTAATATTAATATTAATATATATATATATATTTTCTCTTTTCCTTTTTATAAGAATTCTAAAGGCACTATTTTCCAAATATTTTCTCGAAAAAGAGTCAATCAGAGGGCTTTTTCTTTTCTTCCCTTTTTTTTTTTATTCTTTATTGGACTTTCTTTTTTCAATTAATTTAGTCGATTAACAAATCGAACAGAGAGCTATCGTTTCACCTTTCGACGATTTAAACGTTAGAATCTCTCGAAAAGGAGCCATCGATTGAAAAAAAAAAAAATATCAACGAAATTTATTTGACTAATCAATCGACGATTTGAAAAATTAAGATGGAGATTTATAAAACAACGGGTACGGCCGTCGTTGTTGATCGTCAAAAGAAGATAAAGATAAAAAAGTCGAGAATAAAAAGAAAAAAAAAAAAGAAAGATAAACGGAAAAGGAATGACACGATCTTTTCGACTTTTGCGCGTTTTTAGAATGTACAAATAAATTATCGTCGATCGCAAAAGCTCCGTTTTGTATTCGTATTTTATATTTTGACAATTGCTTTAACGTCGAAGTGCGTATTATCGGGATCGATGATTCATTAAAAAGAAAAAAGAATTCTTCCGCGACAGGGAGGAATAACACTTCTTCTTGTTAACGATCGCCGACGATAAGTTTAAGAAAATAAGAAAAGAAAATAAAAAAGGAAGAAAGTTGAAAGAAAAGAATGAAACGAAGGAGGAA
>OU964984.1:3956033-3976033 GCA_918808275.2 Dolichovespula sylvestris | reverse complement strand
TGTTGCTGTTGTTGTTGATGTTGTTGGATCATAGCGTGCAATTGATACTGGGGCAAAGGCCAGGGATAACAGATGTCAGGTTGGCTCATGGCGTTCGAGCTTCTCTGACGCGATATCGACGAATGTTGGAACATTCGGTCGTTGGTTTGCCATTCTTGCATATGAAGCACCTGTTGTTGTTGTTGTTGTTGTTGTCGTTGGCCGCTCGATTTGATATCGTTGCAACGTACGATCATCAAATTACTTTCGACGACCGTTGGCCGCCGTTCGACGTTATTTTCACCCGCTAATTCGGATTCTGACTTCGTCCGAATATTTTGATGGAAATGATGATGATGATGGAGAAGATGATGATGATGATGATGATGATGATGATGATTATTCAGATTAACCGGCGAATGGCGAAGATTTAAACTCTGCCAGTCATCTTTTATCGCAACCGGAGGGGGAGGACATCCAACCAATGTCTTGTTCTGTTGATGATAGAATGTTTTTGACGATGTCTCTCCAGTTCCTTCCTGGACCACCACCTGGTTCGGCCGCTTCCCATCTTTATATTGCAAATAAAAAGAAATTTTTTTTACATGAGCTCAATATATTGTCCCATCGAATTTCATTTATTTATTTTATTTATTTTCTTATTACACGCGCATGCACCGTTATAACGATCCTCGTCCCTACGATTTTATACGTATATATCTCTCGCCCTGCGTTAAGTCGACGATACTAATTTCATTTCTTTTCCTTTCCTTTCCTTTCCTTTCCTTTCTTTTCCTTTCTTTTCTTTTAGAGATGATTCAAATAAATCGTTGATAACAAAAATTGTTTATTCGTCTCCGTCACGAGATATTAATTCACGTGATTAAGAGAGTACACAAACGACGATGACGACGACGACGACGACGATGATGATGATGATGATGATGATAGATAATAATAATAACGACGAAGAGAAAGAAAAAAGAAAAGAAAAGAAAAGAAATCAAATCGGATCAAAAACGAAGAAGAAAATCGAAGAAGAGAGAGATCGGAAGAGAATAAAAAAACAATTGTAGAAGATAATCGAAGATCAAGTAGGATATATTTTCCTACGAAAGAAAACAACGACAACGATAAAAAAAAAAGACGTATGCGAAATTTGTTTTAAATAAAAAAAGAAAAAATATATTCCTGTCACATTCGCGTTGGTCCGTTCTTGACCCAAAGACGACGACTACGATGTACCATTTTTATTTTTTATTTGTATCTTTTATTTCGTCTTTTCTTTCCCCGTTATATTTTTTCTTTTTTTCTTTTTTTTTTTTTATCTTTCTTTCTTTTTTCTCCTTGAACCATTGTCCTCATACTGCGATGATGAAAACGTCGGGGAGGTCGAAAACGATTACGACGATTGAGCATTGTTCTCCTTAAGAGACCATTCTCATCTCGCTTATATATAAAATACATATGAATTTATAATGCTACCATTAAAGGACGAAGAAGAAGAAGAAGAAGAAATATACGAGCGGAGAATGTTTTTTTGTTATTTTCTTTTTCGAATCCAACCCCAAAAATAAAACCTACGAACCTACTAAAGCCCCCTATTTTCGACGAACTATCCCTTTAAAAAAAAAAAAACATACATTCCATCCGTCCCTGTTTACATATTTCTGATTCTGTGTGTGTGACAACGAATTGATCGACTGAAAAAAAGAAAAAAGAAAAGAAAAGAGAAATGAGAAAATATTAATTACGGATAAACAAAAACGAGATAATATTTTTCTTTCCATCTACCTCTCTCTACTTTTTTTTTTTTTATTTTTAATTTTTATTTCTGATCTTTTCTCTTTTTTTCTTTTTTAATTTTCCTTGTCTTTCCTAAGAGACGAGAAGAGTCACACTAGAGTTACTCTCGAGATACTAATCGAGAGACGTTAATTTTTAGAAAGTAGGGTGAAACCAGTTCGCGGGCCAAGCTTCAGATCGACGATTTATTCAAAGCCAATGAAATTGTCTTTCTTTCTTTCTTTTTTTTTTTCTTTTTTCCTTTTTGTAATCCTTTTTCTTCCTTTCTTTCGTTCCCTTTTCTTTTCTTCTCTTTTGCGACGACTTTCGTTTGAATTCGAGGACGGCAAATCACGACACGCTCTCGTTAACATATAGGAAAGTGTGAAACGAGAAGAAAAAGAAGAAGAAGAAGACGAAGAAGAAATAATTATTCGGATCGATCGTACAATAAGATAAACGTAAAAACGAAATGGAGTGGAAGAAAAGAGGAAGAAAAAAACCAAAGAAAAAGGAAAGAATGATTAAAATTAAAAAAAAAATTAAAAAAAAAACAACCTCTAACCGATTGATAAATAGGATAGTAACGATGAAACGATGCATATCAACTTGTTCGTCGTTATCCTCTGCGAAATCCTATTTTTCTAATCAACGATAATTATTCCTCACAAGTTATAACAACAAGATATACGTTACGTTAATTGTTAAAATTAACAAGTTTTAGAATGTATCTCTATGTGCAGATACGCACGCACGCACGCACACACACACACAAAATTCGATATCTCCCATGATTAAAACATATATGTGTATATATATATATATATAAAATAGAAACCAAAGTCGATAACAATATAAATCTTCTTGCATAATAATTTATTAATTCGAAACTAACCTCTATTTGAATGTTCTAATTTTAATATCTCGACAATACTCGCACAACAGGCCTTTGCTATATACGATTATATATACAGTATACGCGAACGTTGAATTATTAAATTAGAAATTAATCTCTAATCGGATTGATTTGTATTATTAATCGAGTGTAAAGGCTCGAATAGTTGCCTCGAAATTTCGAGGTGAGGAAAAGAAGAAAGGAGCGAAAAACAAAAAAAGAAAAAGGAGAAAAAACAAGAAAAGAAATAAAATAAAATAAAATAAAATAAAATAAAAATAACGATGTCCAAGGATTAGTAGCGAACATATTTCATAATGCAAAGAGATATACGCCTATCCATCATCTATCCACCCATCTATCTATTTATCTATCTACCTATCTTTCCATCCTTTTATCTTAAAAATGATATTCACTCGAATTGGGATGAACTGTCGCGAGAGCAACGACATTCGACAAATTTTTTTCAAAGTACTTGCGTATAATTTTTTTTCCTTTTTTCAATATATAATCAAAAACGTGGAAAGATAAATAAAAAAGGAAAAAGATGACAGAATAATAATAATAATAATAATAATAGTGATAGTAAGTAATAATAATAGTAGTAGTAGTAGTAGTAGTAGTAGTAGTAGTAAATTTAGAAGATTGACTCAAGAATAGTAATCACGTGACGTTTAAAACGGCCACGTGCACTTCTATCTTTTTTTTTCTCTTTTATGAAAGAGAGAAAATCGTATCGAGAGAGAGAGAGAGAGAGGGAGGGATATAAAGCAGAGAAAAAGAAAGAGATAGAGATAGGTATATATCGGAGGATAACGGAATGTGTAGGTCACCGTATTGTACCGTTACGTCATTTCGTGAAATCATCTTGCGTGTCCCTGTACGTAAAATACGCGAGCACGTCGTTTTAACACATGCTTTCACCATAGCATGACTAAGCGAAGTAACAAAAAAAAAAAAAAAGAAAAAGAAATATATATATATATATATCTCGACGATCAAATAGTAAATCGAATTCTTTCTTTTCTTTGTTTCGTTATTCTATTTTTTTCTTCTTTTTTTTTTTTTTGGTCAATTTCTTATCAAAGAGACTAAAGCTATGAGTAATACATACATACATACATACATATGTAAAACAACAACGTGTATTTAAAAACCTAATAGTGTAGTATTTTAACTTTTGTACTAATAGAAACGTTTATATATTATACCCACACACGTGGCCGACTCTATCCATGGTCTTTTTTCTATTTCTATTATTAGACGTAGATCGGTATTATATTTTTAGTACGAATATATATATTTATATATGTGTATGCATATATGAAAGTTCTTTTTTTTTGTATACGTACGCTGAAAACGATTATTTATTCATTCGTGCATTCATTTAATTAATTAATTAATTATTTATTTATTTATTTAATCGCGAACACAGGAATCATTATTTCTTACGTGTATTTTTATTTATTTTGTTTCTCTTTTTTTTCTTTTTTTCTTTTCAAATAATTCCTTCAAAAAATTTTCGTACACATTCGACTGACACGACGTTCAATTATTTCTAATGTCATTTTCATTAGAATCGTTCTAAGAGTGATAGAGAGAGAGAGAGAGAGATTAGTCATCGAATCGACGATGAGTCATTGGGTCAACAATTTTTTTTTTTGTAAACTAACTACTCTCTCGATCGTCACACACTTTTCATTTCTTTTCTTTTTCATTTTAATTTTACTTATAAACCTCACGAAATTCCAATTTAATTTTTAATAAACTCACGGATCCACGAAGAAAAAAAAAAGAGAGAGAGTAAAAAAAATAAATAAATAGCGGAAAAATAAAAGAACAGGACGACGCGTGCGTGGTTCGTAGCAATGATCGGAGATAAAGGAAAAAGAAAAAGAAGAAAAAAAATATGGTCGTCTTATATTTGTTCGCAGTACTATTTGACAATCACAAACGTGATCGAAAGTTACGTCTCTCTCATCATTTTTACGCAAATAACCTGTTAGTTTTATCGCCATGAAAAAGAAAAAAATATAAAAGAAAATGCATTTGATAAAAAATTGTTAATTTCTTTTTCGATTTAACGATCAACGAAGAGATTAGGGGAGCCCGTGAGTCATTTGATAGGTGGTCGTTATATCGCGATGACGTCGGATAAACAAAAGAAGGAAAGAAAAAAAAAACAAACAAACAAACAAATAAACGAACGGAACGGAACGAACAAAGAAAAATTTGATGAAAAACATTGATGATTGTTATCGGGTACATGCCGGTAATTAATGATCATTAATGATAAATAATTATTTATCAGCGTTGTGTACACCTATTTTCCCCCGTCGCACCATTCACGTAATATTTATCGTGAAAGTTATGGTTGGTTATGCGTCGTATTGTCTATTTTTATAAGCTTATGTTTGCGTATAGCGAGAGAGAGAGAGAGAGAGAGACAGAGATAAAGAGAGAGAGGGGTGGGGGTGAGAGAAATAAGATAGAAAAAAAAATTCGTATAAAAATTGACGAATTCGTAATTAATATTGCAATTGAAATATTATTAATTAGTATTATACAAATAATGATTTTAATACCTATTAAAATGTCACGATGATCTCACTGATATTAATAATATTAATAATTAATCCTATAGATAAATTTTCTTTGTTCTTTTCTTTTTTTTTTTTACATTCGCAAACAACCGACGAAATTTCGTTACGGCAACAACAAAATCGAAAATCTATCTTCGAGAAATGCAATGATAATGTATGTAATGTGTGCGTTTCTATGCGTGCGCGTGCATGCAATTTTCCTAAGCGTTTATCTACGTCATTTAAATACGATAAGTATACTATATACCCATACAGAAGCAACCAAAGAGAGAGAGAAAGAGAGAGAGAGAGAAATTTTGTTTTAATTAAAAAATTCCAAATAAAATTGAAGGAGAAAAGAGAGAGAGAGAAAGAAACGAAGAAGTAAAGCTGTAATCAAAGCAGCCTATGACGATGACGATAACGATGACGATAACGATGACGATGATGATAATGATAATGAACAACGGGCGAAGAAGAAATCGATCGAACAAGTCGATTTCACTTCGCCGACCTACATAGATATAATACTTAGGAGGAGACCTTTTACTAACCATTTGATCTCGATAACGTTAGACTAATGAACGAACGAAATTAGAAAAATTATATTAACGATATTTCTCTAATGTATACGTACGTATATATTTTATTAACTTTTCTTTTTCTTTTTTTTTTTTTTTTAATCATTTTTATCAACCACTCGATCTCTCGATTAACGTTAGACAAATGAATCGACGAAATTATAAAAATAAATGAATAATATATATATATATACATATACACATGTATATATGTACTGTCTTACGAAGAAGAATTTAATTTGATATTTAAAAAGTTAATTCCGAGTTAAATTTTCTATTAAAAAATAAAAAAATAAAACCACGACAACGATAAACAAAAAAAGAAAAAGAATCGGAATTTTTTGTACTTCGTACTTTTCGTTTCCTCGCTCTCCTCCTATTTCCTTGTTAAGAATTAGAAAGAAAGAAAGAAAGAAAGAAAGAAAGAATGAAAAAAGAATTAGAAGAAAAAGAAGATGAAAGAAGAGACGATGATGAAGGCATCGAGAGATACTCGGAGAAAATTTTGATTTGATTTGATTTGATTTGATTTGATTTGATTTGATTTGATTTGATTTGATTTGATTTGATTTGATTTGATTATTTTCTTACATTATCGATCGCCTTATGATTTTTCGTTGATTATCGATTAGAAACTAGAAAAACGAGGATAGAGAAACAAAACGTTCGTTAGATCCATCGATGACGATATTATACGTGACGTTAGAAAAAATTACGAAATGCGATGTCTCTCTCTTGATTTATAAGAGATACGAGCGAAACATCTAATTTTATTTCTAATTCTTTTCCTTTTCTATTCTTTTACCTATTTTTTTTTTTTTTTTTTTTTTTCGTTAACCTTATAACTCGAAATTCTTTTCAACTCTTTTACGCTCTCTTCTTTCTTTCTTTCTTTCTTTCCTTTTTTTCTTTTTTTTTTTTTATCTTTATCGAAATAGACAGAGTCGACTTATCGAGAACAATTCGTAGGGATTAGGATTAGATAATTATTATTATTAGAACATCGCGTTCGTCCGATTCGATGATGAAAACACGTGTGCATGCAAGAGAATATAATAGAAAATAGAAAAAAAAAGTAACCAAACGAAACGAAAACCAAAACCAAAAAAAAAAAAAAATTAAAGAAAAAGCATTACGAATGAAATGATATTTATATTAAATTCGAAAGCTCCTTAATGTAGTGTGCAATTAAAACTACGCTAATTAATCTAATCTAATCGAACGATAAAAAAAATTGCTTCTACGTTCTTTCATCTTTTCTTTTCTTTCCTTTTCTTTTCATTTTTCGTTTTCTATCCCTCAAACGGAGAAATGGAAGATTAGACAAAAAAAAAAAAAAACAAAAAGAAAAAGGAACAGAAATAACCGTACGAATTTTTTCTTTTCTTTTTTTTTTTTTTTTTTTTTTTTTCTTTTTTCTGGCAAAAGTAACATCGAAGTCGGGGACAAATCGCATGAATTAATAAAATTCAAATAAGCTTAACAATGACGATGCGTATGCAATAATAACACGTAAACGATAGTGATTGCTCGAAGTATGAAAAGAAAAAGAAAAGGAAAGAATAAAAATAAAAAATAAAAAAAAAAAGAAAAAGAAAAAGCAGATATTTCAATCTTACCTTCGGCACAAGATGCGAGTAGCTTTCCGTTACTTGAAAAACTCATGTTAAATATCGTACTGGTATGACCCTTCAATGTACCAACGACCCAAGAATGCGTAAACTCTTGTTGCGTTTCTCGGCGCTTTTTATTTTTCGTCCGTTTGTTAACGCTGGAATTATTGGTCGTAGATCCTGTTAAAGGATTTCTCGTATCGACGCGCTTCCCTTGCTCTGGAACCGTAGCACCACCTTTGAATGAAACAGAAAAAAAAAACCAAGATGATTAATCAATTCAGATTATTAACAGACAAGTTCACAATTAATTTGTTCGTACTACTTTATTTTATTTTATTTTTTTTTTTTTCGAAACGTACGTTTCTTTTTCTATTTTTCAATGAATGCACCTTTGAATGAAAGAGAAAAAAGAAAAAAAAAAGAAAAAGAAAGAAAAGAACCCGATTGATATTATTAAGAAACAGTTTACAATTAATTTGTTCGTTCTATCTTATTTTATTTTATTTAATTTTTCGAAACGTACGTTTCCTTTTATGTTATCTTCTTCGAAAAAAAAAAAAAATTACTTGGCACGTTTTAATGAGAATGCACCTTTGAATGAAACAGAAGAAAAGAAAGAAAAGAAACGAATTCAAATTATTAACGAACAGTTCACAATTAATTTGTTCGTACTACTTTATTTTATTTTATTTTATTTTATTTTATTTCGAAACGTACGTTTCTTTTCTCTCTTTTTAGAAACGAAAGTTTTCCTTCGAACACAATTTTTTTTAAACTAACACTCGATTAAAAAGAGAGAGAGAGAGAGAGAGAGAGAGAACGAAGGAACGAGGGAAAAAATTAATTAAGTACAATTTTATATGATCGCTGATTATTCTCGATTGTATTCGATTAAATAAAATTATAAATACTCACAACACACAAATGTCTGCGTATCACGAAGAATATTAATGTCTCGCACCACAGTTCATTTATAAGTTAACGGTGATATGTTAAATATATAATATATATATATATAAAATAAAGAAGATTGAAAGAATGAACGAACACTTAGAACACAACTACTACACTTAGAACAACTTTGACAATTCACAGACTTCTCCGACGACTTGTTGCCAATTCGGGAATTTCGCTTATACGTAGAAAAAATTGAAAATGCAGCGATATATATGCGGCTATTCCCTCTAAAAATCCAACATGAAACCTCGTTAATCCGCATCATCGAGCCCTTTATCCCACCTCTTTTCATCCCTTAGAACCAATGATCTTTCCCTAAAACTTGACCCCACCTAAAACGTAACCCCACTCCAATTATTACAATTTGATCACGTAGAAAAATATGTTTTTCCCTTAAAGCAGGTAGTTACATAAACATATTTTGAATGTCAATCTAAGTGAAATTTAGGACAAAGGTTTTTATTATACCCATCCTATTACCTGCGCTATTATACAATAAGGGTCTACGATGATCTGAGATTAATACCTGTTTTGTCTTCTTATCTCTTGTGTCATATTCTCTTTTAATATCTTTTCCTTGTTTTTCTGTTTTTCTTCTATTATTTGTTTCCTTCCTCTACTTTCTCCTCCTTCCACGAAAAATTTCGAAATTACTTTTTTTTTGGTAAACTCAATACTATTGTTTATTTACTTATTCGTTTATTCATTTATTTAATATATATATATATTAATTTTTAAATAAATCAAGTACGTTAATAATTTATATTTAAATGGAAGTAAATAATTTCTATATTTAAATTTATTCATTAAATATCTCCTATGTATTAATTAATATTTTAATTTTATATTTAACATTCGTTAATTTATATTCAAATAAACAGTAGTATCACTTCTTTATTAAAAAAAATTACGATATTATTAATCGACCAATTAGAATACTATCGTTTATTTTAATACATCAGTATTCTCTCCCTCCCTCTCTCTCTCTCTCTCTCTCTCTTAATTTTTTTTCCTTTTCCTTTTTCCATCCTTCATCCCATGAATCTTTTCCTTTATTAATCTCTACTCAATATAATTGTTATAATCTCTTCCAGTTTCGCTTATACAACTGCAAACTTATCTTATTTATTCGAATAAATAATTTGCGACAATAGAAAATATGAAAGTTATTTAGTGTAATAGAAAATACGAATTTAGAGTATTAGAAAATAGAAATTTTAGAGTGATAAGGAAGTATGAAAAAATAAAATAAAAACGACCAAAACGACGTAACAACAACAACGATGACACCAATAACAACAACAACAACAACGACAACAACAACAACAACGACGACAACGACAAGTGTCAATTGCTTACCGCATTCTACGTGATTCATCATCATCATCATCATCATCGATCGATATATCGTCTTCTTGGCCATTCTCTTTGTTCCTGCTTGTATTGAAAAAAGGGAGGATCCACCCCCTCCCCCAAAAAAAATAAAAAAGAAATGAAACAAAAAGAAAAAAAAAAAAAAGAAGAATAAACAGGAACGTAAGCAATGCCTTAATCCTCGTTAATTCCTCGGGATATTTCAGTGGTCGTCGTATAATTTATGACGACGTCATAAATTTTGTGACGTCATTATGTAGGTACATACTTTTCCCGAAAAAGTTAAACAATAAAAAGTGACGAAGAATAGAGAGAAAGAAAAATAAAAGAGAAAATAACAGTGAAATATAAATAAGTATGATCTTTTATACGAACTATACGAACGAATTATAAATTCTAACTTGAGTCTCAATGAAAAATTTCATTGCGTTTATTAAGGTATATATTTGGATTATAAAACGTACGAATAAATTCGAAAGATCATTTAGATTATTGGACAAATGTTTTCCATAAATTAACGTTCAACGAATTACGAACACGTTCGATTTGATTTGTTACGAAATAATTGTTGAAATTTTTCGTTTCTTATTTTTTTCTTTTTGTTTTTTTTTTTTTTTTTTTTACCAAAATGCCCCCACTCCCTCCTCTAATTTCAAAGACCCTTCAAAAGTTCGTAAATTTGTGAAAATATTTTCGATTTTATTCGGACACGAATGTAACATTTTCTTTTTCTTTTCTTTCTTTCTTTCTTTTTTTTTTTTGTTTTTTTTTTTGTTTTTAAATCGACTCATTCTTCGACGATTATTCAAATCCGTTCTAATGTGTTCTTTTTTCCTTTTTTGTTCGTTTGTTTTTTTCCCTTCTCTAATCGAACAATTCGTCGTCCCTGTGCCGAACAAATCTCTCAATTTTATCTAATTAATCTTTCCTTCGTTCGATCGAAAATTTATAGAAAAGAAACGATAAGAAATATGCTTCAAAATGCAAACGAATTTCTTAGCTCTTTTCACACTTCAACGCGTTATCAAATTTACACGAGATTAATTAATCGAATAGCATTTTACATTTCTTTTCTTTTCTTTTCTTTTCTTTTTTTGCTCTCATTCTACAAACGAAGAAATATCATTATCTTTTCGTCGAAAGTAAATGTCACTCGTTTTTATTATTATTATTATTATTATTATTATTATTATCATCATTATCATCGGTTTAAACTCGCACGTACGGTACAATATCGAAATTATTTTTACGTGATATCGCGCGATGATGATGATGATGATGATGATGCTGATGATGATGATGATGATGATGATGATGATGATGAAGAAAAAAGAAAAGAAAAAGTCAAACGTTAACATTTATTTAATTCCAAACGATCATTCGAATACGGGGTTCTCTTCTTTTTCTATTTTATTTCTTTCTTTCTTTTTTTCGTCTTATTTTAATCTCTTCGTTAATGTCTTCTCTCGTTCTCGTTATAATTGAACGACATTCGATGAATAATAATATTCAACGAGCGATCATCATTGGAACGATTCAAAATTTGATAATTACGATAATTTAATAGATACCAAAGAAAAATAATATATATATATATATATATATATATATATATATATATATATATATAAATAACGAAGATAGAAAATCGCGATTGAAATAAAAATAAAACAAACGCACGACGTTTACCTCTTCTCTCCGGGATGGCCATTTTGAATAACGAAATGGTCATAATTTCGCCAAGTCATTCACTTCAGTCTTCAAACAATTCCAAAGAGAATAGCAGGTAACGGGCTCGTAGTAGAGGGACACGATCGAATTCCTTCTTCTCTTCTTTCCTTCTATTCTTTTTCCTTATTCTTATTATTTTTCGTTTTTATTATTAATATTAATCTTTCTTACGTCCGCTCTCGGAAAATCGTCGACGACGCGACGAAAGTTAAAACGGTGACGATAGATTTACGAATCGACTTAGAAGATTTATCAACGATCGATTATCGGTACATCGATCGACGCGAGATGATCGGCCACCGAAACGATCGCTTCTTTTTTTTCCTCGATAAAAAAAATTCTTTTTCGATGACAACAACAGCAAACAAAAAAAAAGAAGAAAAAAACGGGAACTACGAAGGAAGATTAAAAAAAAAAAAAAAAAACGAAAAGAAAAGAACAATCCAAGCGCACGTTTCCTCGTTCGCGATCGATCGATCGATCGATCGATCGATCGAATGATCGTGCGTGTGTCGATGCACCGCGATTATGTAGATCGCGATTTTTTCCCCCGGCGATCTGACGATGTTTTTATTATTTTTTCTTCTTTTTTTATATTACGAATTAACGCCAAACGACGTTTATAAATGGAAAGAGAGAGAGAGAAAAAAAGAAAGAGAAAGAGAGAGAGAGAGAGAGAGAGAGAGAGAGAGAGAGAGAGATAACATGAGTCGATATATATCGTATACGTATCAAGAATTCTGACACACCTACGTATACTTGATTCATCGTTTTATATAATAATAATGTATACACAGTCTGTGAGTTAGTAAGACGACGAGCGCGGCGCAATGAAAATATTTTTTCATCGACAATGACGGAGAATTTTTTTCTTTTTTAAACACTCATTTCTTTTATACTTCCCTTCTCTTTCTTTCTTTCTTTATATATATATATATATATATATATATATATATATATATATATATATATTTCTTGTTGTTCCTTCCTTATGTTCCCGTTTTCTTCCCCAAAACTCGTCCTCGTCTTCTTATCGTTAGTTACGAAAATAAAGTAAAGACAAATGGAAAAAAAAGAAAAAAAGAAAAAAAGGACGGGCGAAGTCAAAGACAAATTGCGATAAGCGAAAAGTATTCTTATGATGTTTATCTTTTTTGTTACAAAAAAAAAAAAAATAAATAAATATAACAAAATAAAGAGAAACACTATCTCTCCTTAATTTGTTTCCTTAGAAAGTCAAGCGGTTAAATTAACACCAATGTCAAATTGTACGAGAGGCAAATAATATTTTCAAAGAATTATTTAACCTTCCCCCTTCTTTCGTTTCTTTCTCTTTTGTTTTCGAAGTTTTTTTTTTTTATTTTTTTTTTTCTTCTTCTTCTTTTACCTCAGTGCTTTCTCTCTCCCTCTCTTTTTCTCTTTCTATTTTTCGTTTAATCTGTGTCGCGTTACATTCTTGTTGTTGTTGTTCTTGTCGTTGCTGTTTGACGTCGTATTTATCGCAACGAGATACTCTTCTAATGGTTATTTATGAAATAACAAAAAAATAAATAAATAAATAAATGAATAAAGGAAGAAAGAAAAAAAAATCAAAATCCTCGTTCGTGCGTTTTCTTTTTTTAGCTCGAAGTACCATCGCTTATTTGTATTCTCTTTTAATCGAATCTAAATTAATCGAATGCATTTAAACGAAAGATCCTTGAATATGCATGTAACCTTGCGACCATTTTTCAAATGTATGTACATACATAAAAAAATAAAAAAATATATATATACATATATACATGATACAAATGTACGTACACATAGATAACAAACGCTATGCGCGTTGAATTGTGTTGCTCGTTGAAATTAAACGAGAAGTTAAAAATGATTGGAAATTATTACATTAATCGAAATTATAACTATACGCATTATATACATATATATACATATGTGTCATGGTACTTTATCAATTTTCAAATCGTTGTAATGATCGATAAGCAGCTCGTTTTCTTTCCTTCTTTCTTTATTTCTTTCTTACTTTTTAACTTGGACTTCCAAGTCTTCCATGAAATTTCAAGGAGACGGTTTCTATTATTTACCAAGTCGCGCTAAAGTTACGAAATTAAGTCCAACATCTAACGTCTAACGTAATATCTTTTTGCGTCAAGCAAAAGTTGTAGTAAAAAATTATTATTATTATTATTATTGTTGTTGTTGTCATCGTCATCGTCGTCATCGCAAAAGAGGTAACTATTTCTTTTCTTTTTTTATTTCTTTCTTTCTTTCTTTCCTTCTTTTTAGCAACGTTAATGCGAGAACACGTAGGAAGTAACTTATTTAACGTGTTATAACAAAATGCCCGTTTTTTTTTTTTTTTTTTTTTTTTTTTTTTTTTTTTTTTTTTTTTTTTTTTTTTTTTTTTTTTTTTTTTTAATATACAACGACACGACATAATTGTTATAACAGGTATAGATAATATTTAATTTAAAATTTAATCTTACGGTGTACTATATTAAAATATTCTTTTCATATAATAAATAAATATATATATACATATATACATACACATCTATTGTTAAAGCGTACATTTTTTGATATTATTAAATTAAATGAATACGGTTAATTAAAAAAAAATATATATATATATAAAGTTTTTAATTTAAATTAACAATATATATACATACGTATATGTTCAGAGCGTAAATTTTTTCATATTATTAAATAAAATGAATATAGTTAATTAAAAAATAAATATATATATATATAAATGTTTTTAATTTAAATTATTAAAGTAGTCTGAAAGTTTCAGTAAACTCCTAAAATGGAAAGACATTGTCGACGATATCATTCGACCCTTTTGGAAAACCCTTAAGTACGAAAGATTTATGGCTATTTTTTTTTTTTTTTTTAACGGGACTTAGAAAAATATATTATTTGTCACAGTATACAGGTGACGGGGGAGGGTGGTCCATTGTTTATTCCCCCATAAGCCACGCCCATTAAGTCTTTACTTTCTAATATCGCAAAGCTATATTTTTCGAGGGAACAAAAATTTTGGAGAAATTTATTTTTTCGAGAATATTATTATTTCTAAAGGGAAAAGGACAACTTCCATTATCTTCGTACCTTCGACGGTTCCATTCGGATTATGACTTAATAACTTTATTACGGTTTACCGTAACGTTTGATTTCCTTTTAAAAAGATTAGCCGTTTGACCTACTCAAAAGGCCATTGTTAAATGTGCAGTCAGAAAGTGAACGTTACTGTTAAACGAAGAAAATTCTTTGAAGAATCTTCGACGTTTTAAAATTAATAGTTAATGAAAGATTAATTTCTTTGAAATTCGTTTTACTTTCTTTTCTTTTCTTTTCTTTTCTTTTTCTTTTTCTTTTCTTTTTCATATTTTTATGAAGGATTTTTCGAGAAAATTTATTGCCATTTAAATCGGAACGCTAAAGTTTCTCGACGAGACAGTACTTTTGCGACTATTATATTAACATTCATTTAAAAAAAAAAAAAAATAATAAAAATAAAAAATAAAGAAAAAATCAACATTTTACTCGGTCGGATCGTTGGACATTTCCGCGAGAAGCTTTTCTATTAATTCTTCGAATTTTCCCCCCCAAACAACCACCAACCGTCCAGGTAATCTCCATTTTCAATTTTCCTTCCAAAATTTCATTCCCAACTGTCCATACGAGTAAATTACATTTTATTTATTTACTTGTTTATTTATTTATCGCGCACAACGACATCTATAAAGATAGATACGCAATACGTGATAAATTTCGTTCTCGATAACTCCGGCAATTTTTATTTGAAACATTTTTTTATTAAAAAAGAAAAACGAATTTGGATCGGATATATATATATATATATATATATATATATATATATATATGTTTTTTTTTAATGAAACATACGCACACGCACACATATATAAATAATTAACAACAATAAATTTATATAGGACATTTATACGAACGAACGAACAACTCTGATTGGAATTTCGCGAATCTATTTAAAAATAAAATGAAATGAAATGAAATGAAATTCGATTGAATTTCAACTTAGAAATTTCTTTTCCTTGTTTCTTTCTTTTTCTTTTTTTTTTTTTTTTCATCTACGAAACAATTATATCCCAAACTATACCGAATGTTATCAGTATCTTATCAAGAAAATGTTCGTTGTTTCAATCGAAAACATTTAACGATGTAACGTAATCAGTAAAACGATGAAAACTACTATGATCGACGACGACAACGACAACGACGACGACGACGACGACGACTTATGGTTGAGTAATACTCTTTTGCAAAATGAACCGAGGAAGAGCATGTGGGTTATGCAATAAGTGAAAACAACTTCAAGGATCTTTTGAAAATGAAACGGCAAAAGGTGAGGAACGATGTTAACAGAGTCAAGTTCTTGTAAATTCCTCCCTTGTTAACCCTTTAACGTCGTTACATCTCGACGAGAATCAAATTAGTTTTCGTTAAGTTAAAAATTAAAAGCATGATTTGCTTGCTTAAGAAGCCCGGTAAGATGACAGGAAAACGACGTCGTTATAAACTTTATTTTTGACGTAATCATATCAAAACATTAAAAAAAAAAAAACAACAAACAAACAAATAAACAAATAAAAGTCAAACATATTGGTATTAATTGGTTCGATTTTAAGTCGAGACGTTAAGTGTATTGAAATTACGTCTTTGTTTGTTTAACATATACATTACATGTGTGTATGTATATGTAATGCAAATAAAATTGGTATTCAACGCTTGTATATATCTCTTTCTCCCTCTCTTCCCCCCCCCCTCTCTCTCTCTTTGCGCGCGCGTATGTGTGTGTGTATGTATGTATATTATATACCCGAATAAAATTTGTTTAACAAATACGAGCTTGTATGTAAAATAAATAAGATCCGTATAATAAATACGAGTTTATGTAAAATTGTTCATAGATATATTTCATACAAGCGTGCCGTTACGTATATTAATTGGAAAATTATTTTATCTAACGATAAACATTTGAAATGGTCGAACAATTATCTCGTCGAGATAATAATAATAATAATAATTCATCTTTAATTAACAGTCCATGCGCTTCTCTTCCCGAAAAAAAAGAATAAGAAAAAAAAGGGCACAAAATTATTACTTCTTCAAATTCATTTACAAAGGTTCTTTTCGAAAGTAATAATTTTTTTCGTTTGGTTTCTAATGCATGTGTATATATTTTTGTTCTATATGTATGCATAAATATATATATATATCAAAAATTATTTCTTGAAGAAAAAGAATGGCCATATTGGAAATATAGCCGTTTTTGTGACTTTCCGCTTCGACCAATCAGATTCATCCAATAGATATACAATAGGGGTTGGTAAAGGTCGGCATAGTATAAATATCCGTCCAATTTGGTAACTATTTCACATTCCAAAGGACTTGAGGAAACGATAGTTCTGCGCAGTATAAGTATAGTGTACTAGTACCATCGGTAAGGTGATAATGGAGAAATTTACGAATGACTTAAGAAAATTGTGAAACAATGAGGAGAACAAAGAAGGAAAGAATAATAATATCTGGCAGTCGCCAATGAATTTGTATATTTTCAAAGCAGGCGCTCAATTCGAAGAATCAAGAAATATAACATTTGATTACGGCATCAAAAATAGTATAGACGTAGAAGATGAGACCGCTGACAAAATTTGGAACAAAATGTTGCAGAAAATTGAATTGGATATAATAAAATTATTACAGGATTAAATGCGAAATGGGATATCTTCAATTATGAAACCAGAGAATATCCATGATCCACATCGCTGATCATCGAATGAAATAAATTAGGACCAAACTTTCGGTGGAACGTAACTTAAAAATTGCAAGACAATTCGACGAGGCAAAGGAAAATCGTGGAAAACGGGGAGAAAAAGTTGAAGTGGCGGAATCGATGGGATATTTATTCTCCAAATTCAGGAAGATATATCACGAAGATTTAAGAAAATTGTGGAACGATGAAGGAATCAAAGAAGGAAAGAATAATAATATCTGGCAGTCGCCAATGAATTTGTATATTTTCAAAGCAGGCGCTCAATTCGAAGAATCAAGAAATATAACATTTGATTACGGCATCAAAAATAGTATAGACGTAGAAGATGAGACCGCTGACAAAATTTGGAACAAAATGTTGCAGAAAATTGAATTGGATATAATAAAATTATTACAGGATTAAATGCGAAATGGGATATCTTCAATTATGAAACCAGAGGATATCCATGATCCACATCGCTGATCATCGAATGATATAAATTAGGACCAAACTTTCGGTGGAACGTAACTTAAAAGTTGCAAGACAATTCGACGAGGCAAAGGAAAATCGTGGAAAACGGGGAGAAAAAGTTGAAGTGGCGGAATCGATGGGATATTTATTCTCCAAATTCAGGAAGAAATATCACGAAGATTTAAGAAAATTGTGGAACGATGAAGGAATCAAAGAAGGAAAGAATAATAATATCTGGCAGTCGCCAATGAATTTGTATATTTTCAAAGCAGGCGCTCAATTCGAAGAATCAAGAAATATAACATTTGATTACGGCATCAAAAATAGTATAGACGTAGAAGATGAGACCGCTGACAAAATTTGGAACAAAATGTTGCAGAAAATTGAATTGGATATAATAAAATTATTACAGGATTAAATGCGAAATGGGATATCTTCAATTATGAAACCAGAGGATATCCATGATCCACATCGCTGATCATCGAATGAAATAAATTAGGACCAAACTTTCGGTGGAACGTAACTTAAAAGTTGCAAGACAATTCGACGAGGCAAAGGAAAATCGTGGAAAACGGGGAGAAAAAGTTGAAGTGGCGGAATCGATGGGATATTTATTCTCCAAATTCAGGAAGAAATATCACGAAGATTTAAGAAAATTGTGGAACGATGAAGGAATCAAAGAAGGAAAGAATAATAATATCTGGCAGTCGCCAATGAATTTGTATATTTTCAAAGCAGGCGCTCAATTCGAAGAATCAAGAAATATAACATTTGATTACGGCATCAAAAATAGTATAGACGTAGAAGATGAGACCGCTGACAAAATTTGTAACAAAATGTTACAGAAAATTGAATTGGATATAATAAAATTATTACAGGATTAAATGCGAAATGGGATATCTTCAATTATGAAACCAGAGGATATCCATGATCCACATCGCTGATCATCGAATGAAATAAATTTGGACCAAACTTTCGGTGGAACGTAACTTAAAAATTGCAAGACAATTCGACGAGGCAAAGGAAAATCGTGGAAAACGGGGAGAAAAAGTTGAAGTGGCGGAATCGATGGGATATTTATTCTTCACATTCAGGAAGATATATCACGAAGATTTAAAAAATATTGTTTCCCGGTGAGCAGCTAAGTAACCGAATAAGATCAAGAAATGTATTCGAAACTGACTCATTCCTTCTCTTTCAGAATAGAATTCTATTTGACCCTTTGCCTTACAACCACAATCGAGTCTATTGGTAAGAAATTTGTCGGAGAAACAATAAACAACGAGTTTGACTCGTTTGGGGGACAAAGGAACAAAACACGAGTCAGACTCAACTTACTCAAAACCGTTCTCGATAATCTCTTATTTCAGTTAAGCATAAGCCTTCGTTGTGTTCACGCGTTTCAATTATAATTCTCTAAAGGAATTAAACGACCCTCGTATACCTATCATGTCAGCAAAAAGAAAATCTAATATCGATATTAGTGGCGAGAGTGAAGTGACGGAATCTGTGGGGGATATTCACTCTCAAGATATTCGTGGAGAGAAAAAAAAATAAAAAAGAAAGCTAAAATTGTGAAAAATGGGGGGAAAAAGTTGAAGTGGCGGGATCAATTGGATATTTAATCTCAAAATTCTGGGAGGAATATCACAAAGATTTCAAAAAAATTGTGGAACGATGAAGAAAACAAAGTAGGAAAGAATAATAATATCTGGCAGTCGCCAATGAATTTGTATATTTTTAAAGCAGGCGATAAATTCAAAGAATCAAAAAATAAAACATTTGATTATAGCACCAAAAATAGTACAACCGACGAAGAAAATTGAGTTGGAATTAATAAAATTATTGGAGGATTAGGTAGACGGCCGACACAAGGAATTTATTCCTTTTGATACGAAATGGGATATCTTCGAACTCATTCAGATAAATATTAAACGAAATAAATGAATTGCAAAATCAGTGTTGAAATGAATATTTCATGTTAAAATGAATATCAATTGTCCCTTCGTTTCCTACGCTTTTCCTAGACTCACAAAAAAAACCCCAAACAATTTTGAGGAGAAACAATAAAGGGTTCCGTACGTAAAGAAAAAAAAAAAAAAATATATATATATATATATATATATATATATATATATATAACGAATGATATTAATAATGATATATACATATACCTACACACACACACACACATATACACACAAACCTATAATATATATTACGACTATCGTTTTA